>CM054125.1:136425418-136624338 GCA_028751855.1 Ambrosia trifida
TAACGTGGGCGAAACGTGGTGTTTGGGACGGCGAGAGAGTTGTTGGAGGTCCATGCTTGATGGGCCGGACCGTGGACCTAGAAAAGGGAGGTCACTCGACATTGATATGGTGTCAAATGACATTGAATAAGAGGTTAGATTGAGTACAAGGTTTTTATAGGGTGAAACTCGGGTGACTCAGTGAGTTTAATTTGGGTAATGAATAATTTAGGGTTTTGGAGAGTCATATAAGAAAGAAGAGTGGGTTGGTTGGTTTCTTGAAGAGTTGAAATTAAATTGGTGAATGGAGAAAGCGAAAGAGTTTGGTGATAGTTGGCGGGAAGATGTACTTAACTAGACTACTATGTTTCAAGATGTCATTTGGAGTATGATATGATCATATTTATTACCCACTTCATAGACAAACAAATAAATAAATAAATAAATAGTTACTTTTTAAGCTTTTTTTTTTTTTTTAGGAAATTTTTAAGGCCATATAAATGATTTTAAACATTTTGAGCTAAAAGAATCAAAAAATGACAATTGTTTTTTTTTAATAAATAAGTTTTCGTGTAACACATGTCACACGAAAATAATATGTTTTACCTGAAAACGTTTTTTTTTAAACTGCTAGGCGCTTTAATGGATAGTTTCACTATTGTTTTAAATCAAGATTAATAGCAATAACTATATTTATTAATAGTGGAATACTTTTAGCTTGTTAGTGAAGCATTTAAAGATTTTTATTTTGAAAATATCTACTACAGATATATTATATCATAGTGGTTACTTGTGAAATGTAACCAAGCGATGGCCAAATATTTCCTAGTTTCTTCTTTAACACGTTTTCATATGTTTACGAAAACATTATTTTTAGATTTCAAAAAGTCCGATGTTATTAATTGTCTATAATCAGTACTTATTTTCAAACTTAAAATCATATCATAAAGCAGGTACAAAAAAATAACATTAACATAGTTCTATAAAAACCAATCAACGAAATATAGGGTCGGCATAATATCAAGCTGAGAAAGTCGGACAGCCACCATCCCATGTGTTGATCGCTAGCGCGACCAGTGTGCCCAAGTTCACCAGAGAACTGTCGTATGATTTAGGAAGTGCAAAGCTATTAATTTTATTCGTATAGACTTTATTTCAGATTGTAACAACCTCTTATTGTTTAAGAAACATATTTTTAAAAATTATTAAGAAAATTTAAGAACATTCGTCACTTTCCTAAACAAGGTATTTACTCTGTGTTTTCACTATGGATTTTCGTCGAATAGTTGGTGTGATGACTACTTAACTCGAACTAAGGTTCTAAGTTCTAACTGCTAAAAGGATAAAGTTGAGGGCGGTACTTGGTGGTATGGGGCTGCATGTATACCTAGTTTGGTAGGGATTTTTGGTTCCTTATAAATAGAGAATTATATTTGAGTGTACCGTAAAAATTACAAGAATCCTCTATTTATAAAGACTTAACATTAATACAAAGGTAATGAGTAGATGGATATTATGTACTAGGTTTGAGACCCGTGGGTACCCACGGTGCAAACCATAGTAAATTAAAAAAATATATTAAACTAAGACTTGTATTATTCAAGTTTAGTGTCCACAACGTAAAGTCTTAAGAATAATGGTTAGCCTGATATTTTTTTCTAATATAAACGTCATGTTTCAATGTTGCGTTGATATTAAATGGATATTAAAACTAATATATAACTTTGGTTTTAATGTCAAAGTGTATAATTTACGTAACTTATAAATAACGATAATAACGAAAACCGATTACCTATTACGATTAATACTCAACCAAAGTATAACATTTAACAAAAAACCACAAAGGTATAAATACATTTTGTTTTTGTAAATTACCTTTATTATATTTTTATTTTTAATGTAATTGTAATTAGGATATAACTTGTTTTACAGATCAATGGTCAAGCAAGGTTCAAACCAAAAAAAAAAAAAAAATTAAAATAATACTTTATTATTGAAGTTGTATATACATAACGTCAATAAAGATAAGTAAAAAATTGCATTAAAATTACTCACATTATTCATAAATCTTGAAAGACTTCTTTGTACACAACATTTGATGTTTTGTTCGTCAGTTCACCATTTTCATCTACTATAACTATCTTCAGTCCATCTCGACTTCTGACTCTTGATAGTGCAACATACAGCTGCCCGTGTGAAAAAACTGGATCCTTCAAATACAACCTAACCCTAGATAAGGATTGTCCTTGACTTTTGTTTATTGTCATTGCGAACGAAACAGCAATTGGAAATTGCCTTCTGTTAAATTTAAAAGGAATTTTTTTATCCGAGGGGGATAAAGTAATTCTTGGAATAAAAGTTCGCATTCCAATGTTACTTCTGAAATGATTTTGGCTTCAATTACACGTTTTCTCATTTTAACAACTTGTAACCGTGTCCCATTACACAAACCGCTTTTCTGATCAATGTTTCTAAGTAACATTACGGGGACACCAACTTTCAAAACCAAACGATGGTTTGGTATTCCAGAAAACTTAAGACCATTCAGCACATCAGGAGAAACTAATCTTTCATCAACCTGTTTGTTAACATCTTCTGACTGGCAAACACTATCCGAACATAGATACTCAACTTCGTCACCGGGAAACATTGAAAGTAATATATCATTAATTTCATGAACAACTTCATTCTTCGGTGCCAATGTAGCTCGATCTTGAAAATAAGTCGGAATGTGGATGTTATCCAAAAGTGACGGATAAACAAAGTCTATCAAATCAGAAACAGGATCCGAAGATTGAGAAATAAGTAAGTCATCAGGTATCAAAATAACATCCTGATCATCACTTATTGTATCGACCTTTCCTTCTCCTATATCCAGAAGCCAAGATGCAAACCTTTTAGTTTCCTCAATATCATAATTGCAGCTTCCTGAAAGCAACCTCATATTTTTTGTTAATTCTAAAACAGTGCATTTGTGCCAAATGTATGATGAACTTAAAGAGGCATTAACAATGTCATGCCTAGTTCCATTTTGTACAACTGGTAGAATTTGTCTAAAGTCACCCCCAAACACAACAACCTTTCCACCAAATAACAAATCAGACGACTCATCAGCATGTACACCAAATACATCTTTTAAACTTCGATCTAGTGCTTTAAAAGCATGTTTATGAGTCATGGGTGCTTCATCCCATATAATCAAGTCGGTTTGTTTAAGCAGTTGTGCAACATCACTATTAGGTGGTATGTAACACATAGAATCTTCAGTTAGGTTTATAGGAATACGAAACCTGGAATGTGCTGTCCTACCACCTGCCAATAGCAAAGATGTGATACCAGTCGAAGCAACATTCAAAACGATCTTTCTTTTACATCTTATGGATGAAGATAGAGTCTTCCATAGGAACGTTTTACCCGTACCACCGTAACCATAAACAAAAAAAATCCTCCCTTCTTCTCCTCAACAGATTTCATTACACAGTTATAAATATTTTTTTGTTCATCTGTTAAAGAAGCGAACTGGGCATCAAATTCTTCAACCAAAATGTTTGTGTCATATCCCAACTCCTCACAAATAAGACGATTGTCTAATAATGATAAAAACTCATTCTCAGGATATGGCATACCTACGAAATGTCGTAGACTGCAACTATTACGCAATAAGAACTTCTCGATATCAAGTAAAGCTAAATTCTTAATTTCGTCGTCTGAAAGGATCAAATCTGGAAAAAAAAATATAAAAAAATGTGTTAGAATGAAATATATAATATAATTAACATATAAAATGAACAATTGAATATGCCGAACCATTAAAAATAGTATAATTTAGATTCCTAATAATTATTAATCATTACTATGTAGTATATGTACCAAAAATTGTAGAAAATCTATCTTAAAGTAATAATATATTAAAAAACGTTAAAAACCTGGACAATTTGAATCTTTTCTTCTGTTGCGTAAAATGTCATCAGACAAATAATTCCATGTTTCCTCCCAAACAATGTCAGGTCTTGACAAGCTGTTGGAAGCTAACAGAGTTGCAAATAAGTTCCTTAGATAAGGGCCAGAACCTGCAAAAGCCGCTTCCTTTATTGCTTCAACATATTATGTATCATCATCCAAGAGTCCCATAGCGTAGCATGCATCCCTAAAAGAGGATTGGACTTTCCCATAAACTTTAAGAATATCTTGAAATGATGTTGGTCCTTTAACCTTATTCAAAAGAATTCTCAAAAAAAGCTTCACCAACAGAAGCAGGAACTGAATGAATCCGACCAATTGACTTTATTCTTTGCCTAGGCTCCCATTTTCTTTCTTGTAATTTCCAAACATATTGTGAAGGGAATTGGATGTAAGTTAGTTGCCTTGCGTTGGCATCATTTTTGTTGCGTTCCATCCAACCCAAAAACATAGATGTAGCACAAGAGGGTTTATTGAGAACGTCGTCAATGTCCTGCGTAGCATCGAAAACAATTCTTTGTTCACCAAGTAGATGAAAAGGTAATCTCATTACAGGAGGTGTCCTGTAATGAATATCATATGAGAATATTCTCCATGAAGCCTCACACGCAGAAATATAACGACAATCATAAAATCCTTTGACTTCATCAACCACTATGTCTTCACCCGGTACTTTCTTGCTTTCCACAAAATTAATAGTAAGTCTATCTGGACCCTTGTTAATGTATTTAAATAAATACTTAATGGATCCAGCTTGGTTACACCATTCAATGTTGATATGTGCCTGGTATCTTTTAAGAAGAGTCTTGTTATATGGAACGACATATCTGTTATCTAATTGCTCACCAGACTTTTCTACAAAAGAACCATTATCTCTTCGTCTATACACTGCATAACCATCAGTATCGATAGAAGTCTCATTCTGGAAATCTTTTGGGAAGTGTTTTGAACATTTGTCATTGACCATACACGGACAACTCATGTTCAAAGGTCCACAAGGACCGTGAATCATAAATTCACGTACAATTTCATACAATTCTGGCTCTTCATCTTTATTCGGTATCTCTGCTGAAATGAACTTGTCAATATGGTCAACTATTGGAAGCTTATAACCAGCGGCCATAAACAAACAGATGTGTGCGTGTGGTAATCCACGTTTTTGAAACTCAACTGTGTATACAACTACAAAGTATTGGGAGCAAACAAAAGAAAATAAGTTAGAAAGGTTATAAAAAAAATAATGTGGTAATAAAAATAACTTCAAGTGTTCGTACCAGCTTCAACAGTCCCAAATAAGTGTTTATCTTTCAGGTCTTTAATGATGGAATCAAGTTTAATCTTAAACAACCTGCATAAAATGTCTGGCCTATCTTCTGCTCTAAGAGTGGTATCTTGAAGATATCTTCTCATCTCTGGCCATTTAGGATTACAAGTAATTGTAATAAAATAGTCATGGTATCCGTACCACTTACATATTGCCATTGCGTCGAGATAATTTTGCATCATATATCTAGCGCCACATGTAAAGGAAGATGGAATAATAACTCGTTGACCCATGGTTGATGTTTCTGTTTGTCCTTCTTCTCTTTGTTTGCTTAGGACATTATACTTCTCACTCCTAAGAACGGTTTTCTTACCCTTAATGTAATTTAGTCTTTCTATTTCAATCATTGTATACGAATCAACTATAAATTGCTGCAAAAGCCTTCATGCATTAAGAAATAGTGAGAATTCATTACTCCTATCTTGAATCCTATAAGCAAAAAACTCCCTCATTGTTACACTTTCATGTTTAAAATATAAATATGGATACCATTATATTTTTTGACACGGTCAAATTCTAAATAAATAAGGCAGTAAAGGTTTAATTATTTTGAATAAATTTATAGTCAATGGTATAATTACATTTACTAAATATAAATTTGTTTACATATTTATAAGGAAGATAAATGTATATAAGGAATTCAAATTCAATACACATATTTATTTCCTTATGCAATTGGTGAAACATTAGGAAGATAAATGTATATAAGAAATTCGAGATGATTTTGGACATTCAATTCGTATTCAATTACGCAGAAAGTTTATACATGTAATTTGTATTCATATATATTCTTTATAAATGCTTTATAAATTTCGGCTCATATTTATAAATACGTCAAAATGTACATTAATGTCAAAAATGTAATACGTAGATAGATATTCAATTCGTATGTATAAAAGGAAGTAAAATTCAATGTAATTTATAAGAAATAAATTCGAAACTTATAAGAAATTCAAAGTCAAGTTTTGAAATAAATAAGTAATAAATTCGAATCAATTTTAGTCAAAACGATAATTACATGTTTTCCATATAAAGGAAGAATAAACATTTATATTAGGAAGTCAATTTCAAAGTCAATGGTATAATTATATTTACTGCATATAAATTTGTTTACATATTTATAAGGAAGATAAATATATATAAGGAATTCAAATTCAATACACATACTTATTTCCTTATGCAATTGGTGAAACATTAGGAGGATAAACGTATATAAGGAATTCGAATTGATTTTGGACATTCAATTCGTATTTAATTACGCAGAAAGTTTATACATGTAATTAGTATTCATATATATTCTTTATAAATTCTTTATAAATTTTGGCTCATATTTATAAATACGTCAAAATGTACATTAATGTAAAAAATGTAATATGTAGATAGATATTCAATTCGTATGTATAAAAGGAAGTAAAATTCAATGTAATTTATAAGGAATAAATTCGAAACTTATAAGAAATTCAAAGTCAAGTTTTGAAATAAATAAGTAATAAATTCGAATCAATTTTAGTCAATACGATAATTACATGTTTTCCATATAAAGGAAGAACAAACATTTATATTAGGAAGTCAATTTCAAAGTCAATGGTATAATTACATTTACTGAATATAAATTTGTTTACATATTTATAAGGAAGATAAATGTATATAAGGAATTCAAATTCAATACACATATTTATTTCCTTATGCAATTGGTGAAACATTAGGAAGATAAACGTATATAAGGAATTCGAATTGATTTTGGACATTCAATTCGTATTCAATTACGCAGAAAGTTTATACATGTAATTAGTATTCATATATATTATTTATAAATTCTTTATAAATTTTGGCTCATATTTATAAATACGTCAAAATGTACATTAATGTCAAAAATGTAATATGTAGATAGATATTCAATTCGTATGTATAAAAGGAAGTAAAATTCAATGTAATTTATAAGGAACAAATTCGAAACTTATAAGAAATTCAAAGTCAAGTTTTGAAATAAATAAGTAATAAATTCGAATCAATTTTAGTCAATACGATAATTACATGTTTTCTATATAAAAGAAGAATAAACATTTATATTAGGAAGTCAATTTCAAAGTCAATGTTATAATTACATTTACTGCATATAAATTTGCTTACATATTTATAAGGAAGATAGATATATATAAGGAATTCAAATTCAATACACATACTTATTTCCTTATGCAATTGGTGAAACATTAGGAAGATAAACGTATATATGGAATTCGAATTGATTTTGGACATTCAATTCGTATTCAATTACGCAGAAAGTTTATACATGTTAATAGTATTCATATATATTCTTTATAAATTCTTTATAAATTTTGGCTCATATTTATAAATACGTCAAAATGTACATTAATGTCAAAAATTTAATATGTAGATAGATATTCAATTCGTATGTATAAAAGGAAGCAAAATTCAATGTAATTTATAAGGAATAAATTTGAAACTTATAAGAAATTCTAAGTCAAGTTTTGAAATAAATAAGTAATAAATTCGAATCAATTTTAGTCAATACGATAATTACATGTTTTCCATATATAGGAAGAATAAACATTTATATTAGGAAGTCAATTTCAATGCACATTAATACCAAATGGCGAAAATTATAAAAAGTCAATGTAAAATGTGAAATTAATTAGACAATCAAACTCGACATTAAATTGCGTGAATTATATAAGTAAGGTAAATTGAAATACGTTAATTTTCAAAATCGAAAATGATAACAAATTCAAAGTCAAGCCTATAATTACTAAGGTATTAAAATTCAAATTAAATTGAATCAATTTTAAAGTTAATGTCATATGTTTATAAGGAAGTCAATGTAAAATGGCATATGATTAACGTATGTCAATTTCAATGGCCATTAATACCAAATGGCGAAATTATTGATAAAGTCAATGTAAAATGTGAAATTAATAAGAAAATCAAACTCGACATTAAATTGCGTGAATTATATAAGGAAGGTAAATTGAAATACATTAATCTTCAAAATCGAAAATGATAACAAATTCAAAGTCAAGACTATAATTAATACGGTAGTAAAAGCCAAATTCAATTCACATTAATATCCAAAATTAAATTAAAATAAATATAAAAGAAAGTCAATTGTGACCATCAATGTATAATTGACGAATTTATTGGAAATGTTTATAATGGAATTAACAATAAATACATTGAACTCGCATTAACTAAATAAATCAATAACTTCTTGTGTGTTAATCTTGGTAACAAACAGCCTACGTTGGTCTGAACACCATTTGAACACGCAATAGTTACTAACAAAAATATCTTCTAATTCAAGCAAGTCATCCCATCCAATGACAGTAAACCTTAATAAAACAATTAACAATACAAAATATATATATAAGAGGTAAAACAATATAAATGAAGATAAATGAAAACGTAGATGCTGAAAATGCAGAAAACACACCTAGCGACTTGAGAATGAACTCCTACATGCACCATAGGAGACCACAGGTACCCATTGGTAAATTTAATCTTGATCTTGGATGATTGATTTAAAGTTTTAGAGTGTGTATTTGTAGGAGGATAGATTAGGAGATAAACATGGAATGGTTTTATGATTATATTATTGCATAATTATTACATAGACAACGCAATAAAGGGTGATTGATTTTGGAACATTTTGTGGCATAAATCACGAATCAATCCATGGTTAATAGGTTGAAGTGTTGGTGATAAAGTTTTAGAGTGTGTATTTGTAGGAGGATTTCGGCAATGTCTGGATGAACACGTAAAAAACAACATTATAAAAAGGAAACATTGATAACCTTCACAGTTCTTACCTATCAAGATACAATTGAAATTCAGAAATATTAGAGCAAGATTTATAAGAGAACTGTCTTTAGTTGCTAGCTATAATGCCTACCCCTAATAAAACTGTTTAGGTATAACTAATAAGCATCAGGATATAAATGATATAATAACTTAAGTGAACTTACAAACATGTTGGCTGCACACACAATAAGAAACTAATGGCCTTTACGCAGCTCAGCAGATATCTAACACCTTGTAGTTGCAAAAATTAGTCATGAAAACACATAACCGACTTTTAAAATAAACAATTACAGCGACAAAACAACAAACTGAAAAATAATTCAAATTTACCATCCCGGAATGACGATGAACTGAATTAATTCTACGTTTTGATCCAGGCAACATCATCTTCGACGCAATCAGCTTCTACAATAACATTAAAATTTTAATGTGCTGTAAGTAGCCTAAACAATAGAGAATTCAAGACCAAATTTGTTCAAATACAAACAGGATATACAAAAAACAAATCAAAGGAAGCATATTTTTCAAAAATAGAAGAAAAGGACTCCTGAGTTTATTCAAAGAACATTATATGATCATTTATATAATTTTACAAAATGAAGAGTAAGATAAAACAAACTTGTGTACCAATACTGAATTAGATGGCTCATACACAACCTTGACGAACTGTGTAACATTGTGGTAACATCTATCCAATAAATAGAAAAATAAGTGAGAATTGGAATACATGATTAGCAAATAAATAGGTAAAAAAATAAAAAATAACATCAATGAAGATAAGTGAATCTAAACTATAAAACGAATAAGAACATACATCGGAAAACAGATACAAATAAATGATTGAGTAAGATGTGAGCATAATAATTTGCAGTATGACATCGCATTTATAGTATTCATAGGCAAAGTATAAGTAGAATGTTTACAATATAATTAAAAATATAAATCATTACCAAAAAAATTTAAATCATCAATACATAAATGATGATTGACTTATTTTTGGGTAATTATATTGACATTGAAAACGTTTGACCAAAGTATATATTTATGGCAATGATATATCATTCAGTTGTAACGAAAATGTTTTAAAGAAATTTATTCTAATACATCAGTGGTAAAATTCAATATTTGGACGAATTATATTATATTATATGATATATTATGTGAGATATATATATATATATATATAACGAAACGACAATGAAAATGAGAATATTGTTAAAATTATTCAAAATATTTGAATTTAAAGTCAATCCCACCTTTATCTCCTCATTCAAACTGTATATCAAAACATTTACTCTCTTTCCAAATCAAGATGAACCAAAATAGGAAGGTCAAACATTAATTATGATCCGGATCCAATTAACACAAACCAAACACTATTCGGCACATACTCATGATCATTCATCCAAAACATCCAAACATTATTTGAATGTCCATCTTATAGTCAATCCTCAAGAACATCCATGAACAAATGAACTTAAGGACCATGATCAACATAACAAATGACCACCCATATTCTAATTATACGAACAATCAATCCACAAACAATAACACCCCTTAAAACATTCGGCCTATACCCGATAATAAACCATCAACCCCATAAAAATCCATCAGCCGATATAAACCTTATGAACATGGCCCAAGGTAGCAAGTTGATTAACCTTATGAACATGAACCTTATGAATATGTAAATGATTGTGTAAATAATCTATATATGAAATAATATTTGTAGTTAATAAAAAAACGTGTTGATCATTATAAAAAAAATGTGTTGATCATTACAAAAAACGTGTTGATCATTACAAAAAAACCGATTGTATTTTTTCCAAGGTTGATGTAATACGATTTTGATTTTTCTGTGTAGTAAAAAGAAAATACATAACCGATTGCATTTCTCTTTGATGTAATATGATTGTAAGCAGTTATGTATCAATCTCATCCAAATCAGAAAATTGATAATAAAACAATTTCGACACTTATGTTAATCGTAAAACGTTTTGATCATTACCATAAAACCGATTGTATTTCATACAAGATTGATGTAATATGATAAATATAAGATTAGATGGACAACATACCTTGCAAAAAGAACAATGAGAAAGGAATGAGGAATGAGAAAGGAATTAGGATATGAAGGATGAACAATGTATTAGGCTAGGAAGGAGGAAGAATGTTTTAAGATACAAATGGATGGTGAGAAAACAAAAAAAAAGAGGTTTATATACTACATTTCATGGAGCTCCATTTACCATTTGGATCTTAGGAGACCCTCTCAAAAGCTAGGATTCAACCCTAGTGTTTTCATTTATTATATAGATAGATAGATAGATGTGGAGAGTCACCACATTATGATGCATTCATAACATTATTCACTTTTACATTTATTTTTGAGAAACAAATTCTATTTATAATTAATCATTTTCTTATTTTCGTATTATTTAAAAAGCAATTAAAAAAACATATTAAAATTTTTAAACTAAATTTTTTGATTATATATCGATTTTGAAAAACAATCTATTAATATATATAAAAGAATTGAACATTGCTGACGTGGCGTGCAATGATGCCTTCAACCTCTCCATGAAACTGCCACGTGGCATCATAATTGAAAGATTTTAGTGTTTTTGAATTATTTCCTTTTTTAATTAAATTGAGTTATTTTAGGAAAAAAGAATTTAAAAATAAATTTAAAATTTTCTCTCTCATGTTTTCTCCCATAATTTTTAAACGTTTATATATTTTATATACGAGATTTTTTAAAGAAAAAAATTACACCAAATTAACGAGCGTTTTATTATCTTTCCAACGAGTACCATAGTGCTATATAAAAAACGGAGAAAAAATCGACTATTTTTTGTGGGGTTTCGTTCATACAGGAAAAAACACACAAAGTGTTCATGTTATTCATTAATCATGTTTTTTCTTTTAAACTAGGTTCTTATCTACGATTTTGAAAATCAGCCCAATCGCCATGTTATCATTGAAATTTTACTAGGTATACGTCATCAAGAGAAGCTAGGAGAAAGAATCGCGCAACACTGCAACCTATGTAGTTAATGCGGAAAAATATCGGATATCGGTCAAGGACCGATATTTGGAATATCGGTTTTCACAGTGAGATATCGGTGGGATATCGGTAATTTCATATTATAATATGTGTGTGTATGTAATGTAAAACACTAAATCTACATAATATTAATAGTAAATTTGAAGTAGTTAATTATTTAATTGGGTATTTAATTAGGCTAGCTTTTAACAATCGACATTTTGGATCAATATTTTTAGAGGGTTTAGACATTTGGGCCTTATTTATTTGATTGGGACAACAAAAAAACCAAAAAAACGATATATCGGGGTAAAAACCGATATTCTAAGCAAGATATCGCCGATATATCGGTGAATATCACCGATATTTACCGATATTCTCGCTACTGATATTTATGACCGATATTCAAACCGATATTCTTGTTAACCACCGAGAACCGATATATCACCGATATAGCACCGAGATATCGGCCGATTTAACTACACAGACTGCAACACATGGTGTCACCTTATTTTTTTATTTATTTAATTACAAGAGTAATAATTATTACTATTAGTATTAGTATTATTAGAATGGTTATATTTTTCAACCCTGGGACGCTCCCGGGAAGAATTGATAGTTACTGACGTGGCGTTCAATGGTGGCCTCAACCATCTCTTGATTATGCCACGTGGCATAATGAGATGCAATGGTTACAACTTCCAACTTAAGTGTTTGTTTAGTTGATTAGGTTAGGAATTATAAGAGCCATTAGAATGTGAGAAATTAGAGAGATGTGATGAGTTTTTGAATACTTGCAGCTTACATAAGTGATTCTTTACATGATTACTGATTAGGTTTTAGATTAGAGAATATGAGTTATTACTGATTAGAATACTATGAACATGCAATGATTGAGAGATTTTACGGTTAGTTAACTTGAGCCATTTGCAATAGATTATCATGTAAAATTAGATTTTTCAACCCCGGGACCCTCCCGGGATAATCAGCTAGTTAAATATATGTATTCTTTTTTGCCATAGCCATTAACACGGAAACAAAGAAAAAAAACCATAATGTAATCTCAGCGTTTAAACTGAAATTGAATTTTTTTTTCATTTTTTATACTAGTACACTTCTATCCAGCGGCGTTCTATAAAACTGTCTATCAAATCAGCTTAAGAATCAATCACACCAAAACAAATAAAATTTTATGCATATAATTAAAACATGTTTGGTTATTCAAGTAAGTTATTGCCACTTGTTAGCTCGATGTTTGATATAAGTATTCGGTCTTGACCACTACAAACATGTTTGGTTATTCAACAAATACAAATATTGGGCGTCAAAGTCAATCAATCATGCATGATGAAACCTTAGTCTTTGGTCTTGACCACAGAAAAGTTTGGATCTTTAATATTTGAATCTCCATTAAACCCAAAAGTTATATTCGAATTCGATTGCTGTGCCCAGCAACAAAGGTTGCTAGCTGCTGGCCTCGTTCCCTGTGTAACCTTTCTTCAAGAACAACCCAACCACTGCCATGCAGCTGAGACTGCTGTGCCTCGGTATCGTTGGCCCCCAAAAACTTTACGAAACCAACTCGTGAACTCCTTGCTGTGCATGATAATTGATAGGTAGGGGTGTAAATGACACGTAGCGGCTCGAGAGCTACCCGGGATCGGCTCGGTAAAAAGCCCGAACGAACCGAGCCTTAACGAGTCCGAGCCCGAGTCCGAGCCTGAAATATGGCTCGTTTAGTTATCGAGCCCGAGCTCGAGCCCTAGATACAAAGCTCGATTGGGCTCGCGAGCCTAAACGAGCCCAAACATAATTATAAGTTATTTATATTTCTCTTATAATTTATAGCCCACATCTCCAAAGCCCAAGTCCTTATTTCATAGGCCCATTTAATAACACTCGCGAGCCGAGCTTTTGCGATCTCGAGCCGAGCTTTTGCGATCTCGAGCCGAGCTTTGAGCTCGTTTGAGATTGTTCTCAAATCACCTCGAGCCGAGCTCGAGCTTTTGATTTTGCTAGCGAGCCGAGTTCGAGCTTAAGATTGTAGGCTCGAACCGAGCCGAGCTCGAGCTCGAGCTTCATAAAACCATAACAAGCCGAGCTCGAGCCCAGTCAGGCTCGGGCTCGGCTCGGCTCGTTTACACCCCTATTGATAGGTTACCCATGTGGCATCATGGGGTTTATCTATAATTTGTTTACTTTCAACCTCGATACTTTTGTTTTTTTTTTTTTTTTACAATTTAACCTCGCCGTTTTTTCAATTTCAACTTTGATCGCTACATTTTTCTCCTTTTATAAATTTTTGGTATTACCTTTCAGTATAAATTTTGCGAGTTAATACGCCGCAAATGCGTGTGTGATCCAACGTTTTACGCCTATTTTTTCCTGTTAGACCGCTTTGTCGCAACACACAGGTCATAAATCGACTTAGTTGTTGTCTTATGTGTTTTATGTTTCACGTGCGTGATTCAACTTTTTAACATCTACTTATCGTTCATTTTTTTAATTTCTTATTTATATGAGTTTTTCCGGTCTTGATGGTTGCATGTGGTGGTGTGCCATAAATTTGTGCTATTTGATTTTGATATGGTTTTACGCACCTTTCACAACATTGTGGGCTTAATGGGGTAGTGAGGTGTGGAGGATGGGGCATTTTTTCGTTTTTAAAAAACAAATCAACTAACCAAAAAAACATTTATATGAAATAGAACAATAACGTTACATAAAATAAAAAACAATGAAAAAATAACTTAATTAAAAACGTATTTAAAAAAGCATTCTAGCTAGTATTATATTTTTGCATGATTTGTTTTTTCATATCCACATGCATTCGTTTTTCGAGACCGACAAGATGATCGATTTTCGTATAGAAGAATTTCATATCTTCTCGTTTTCCTTTAGCCAATTCTTTGCCTTTATAATATTCAATTAAACCTCGAAAACTGCCGGATGACTTCTTTATTCCTTGAGGTTTTATTGTTGAATATTATTAAATGTACCAATACCTTCATTTAGCTCGGATAAATTCTTGGTATAGTCTGTACCCAAAGTAGATGATTTTGATGGCCTTTTTTTGGATTTATCCCTACCGGCTCGCTTCAACCACGACATCATTGTAACTTAAGTTTAGATCGACCTCGATACGAGCATCCGAAAGATTACATGAGCTTCTTTTCAACCGTTAACTAAACAAATCGCTCGCACGTTAGCCCATTTTTTCGAGTACCTCACCACTTCCCAACAAGGCATAAATGTTAAAGTGAGGCTCTGTTTTTCTTGAAAAGTAGTAAACACTCTCATCAAGTAGTCACGTTTGGCTTCACCACTTTTTGGGTTATTCTCGATGTTGTGGTAGTAACCACTGAAGGCCGTCGGTATTTGTTTCACAACAATTCGATGATCGACTATAATTTTTCCGGTAAAAGTCTTGTTTCATCATTTCGTGAAAAGGATCATTTATTTTATTTCAAAATTCGTTTTTGTGTTGATTATTACATATTTAAAATAACGACTTATTAGAAAAATATATATAACACTAAAAAACAATATATAGAAAAAAATATATTACCGAACTCTAGGTTCTCCGATACAAATATCCAAGATATTGTTAAAACCAATTCTTCACCGAATGTCCATTTAATCGTAACTGGTCAACACATTTATTCTCCGTGTTGGTTTCTTCTTGTGGCTCCTCATTTTTTTTTACCTTTTTACCTGACGGATCACCAATATCTTGCAATTGGGTTTCCGACACGAACTCGGGTGTAGGGTCCATTGGGGGTTGTTGGGTAGGGATGTTTGGTAGTGGACATTGAGACGACGGATACAACATGTTGCTTAAAAGATGTGCGAATTCCGCTAGGTCGTGTTAATTACTCGGAATTTGTAGATTACGTATTGTGGGGGACTAGGATTCGGGTCGGTTGAATGGGTTGTTTGGGTCAAAGTTACTCTTGTGTGGATTCATTTTTATAAAAAACGAGAATTTTTTTTTACAAAGCTTGGAGTGGGGTAGAAGAGATTTGTGAAAAATGGTATGAATAGGTTTGATTTATATAGAAACTAGGTGTATTAATACGCGCGTTGCGCGTTTTTCACATGACACGTTAATGCGGATTTTCCAAACTCAATATTTAAACAAACTTAGGGGCTGTTTGGTAGCCTCTTAATCAGTCTCTTAATCATTCAGGTCTGAATCATTCAGCATTAAGACTGTTTGTATCAGCATCTGAATGGAATGATTAAGTGCTGAACCATTAAGCTAATGATGGATGCTGAATGATTCAGCTCTTAACTAGTCAGAGTCTCTTAACCATTCAGACCATCTAAATGATTCAACACTTAATCAACCAAACAGCCCCTTACTCAATGCCCAACATGTTATCATTCAATTCCGTAACAAATATGTTAATTCAAAATTCAACCAATATGATGAAAACCCACAATCATTCGACTTGATCTCACCCAGAAGCCATGTATTTAGTCATCATCAATGGGTACACAACAACCCACACAGAAGCGAACCGGAGGTCAAATGGTGAATAAAATAATATAAATAAAATAATAAAGTTTTAGAATAAAATAATATGAATAAAATAATAACATAGTTAAAAAAAGTTTTTAAATAAAATAATATGAATAAAATAATATTATAATTACTATTCATTTAGAATCACTATTCATTAGGTTTGTTTATTAATGTTATATAATGAGTAAATATAATTTTTAATTAATTTTATTTAATTTATAACCGTTCAACTACTTTATTAATCCCACCAATCTCTGACCACCACATCACCACGCTCACCCCCACCTGCGCCGGTGGAGAACTCCACCTTTTGTTTGAAATTTATGTGATTTGAATGTCTAATTTATTTTTAATTAAAAAAAAAGTTTAAGATAGTGATGCCTCCAAATAAGGTGTCATAGGGTAGCAAATTAGGCTGGTTAAGTGACATTGCATGATTAAGAGGGTGTTTGGGATTGAGTTTGGAGATGCAAAAGTGCTTTTGGTAAAAAGTGCTTATTGGCTTATGACTTTTTGAAAAGGAGTTTTAAAAAAGTGTTTGGATTAGCTTTTGGGATGAGAAACGTCAAAAAGTCAATAAATTGTTGTTTTTTAAGTGTTTCGGTTAACTTATTGTGAATATTGGTTGTATGGGTGGTAAATTTGTAATTTTTTTTTCAAAAGCCAAAAGTCAGGATTTCTAACTTTTCAAAAACAGCTTTTCCACCCTTAAAAGCCAAAAGCCAAAAGTCAAAACAGAAAATGCTTTTGGGTTACACAAACAGCTTATTGACTTATTGGTTTTTTGGAAAAGCCAATAAGTCAATAAGTTGTTTTCAAACCCAATCCCAAACACCCTCTAAAGGAGATCAGATTACTTCCATTGAGTTTCCTTCCACCCATTAGAGCATCTCTAACACTGTGTTCCAGAGTTTCATTAAAGGAAGGAACTGAAAAGAAAGTGAAGGAATTAAAGGGAAAGTGAAAAATAAGTGTGTTCCAGAGTTTCATTAAAAGAAAGGAGTGGAAAGAATGGGAGGAAGTTGAGGGAAAATTATTGTTTAAATTCTTCCTTCCAAAATGGAAGGAAATGGAAGGAGGGGAAAGTTATCAATTAAAATGTTTTGTCATTTTACTATTTTATCCTTCTATTTAATCTAACTAGATAGATCCCTGTGCGCGCTTTGCTGCGCGTTTCCAGACATTGACGGTCACCTTATTGTTTAGGTACAACATAGCATCGCAAAACACAATTTTCACCACTACTTTTTTCTTTCGTTACAGCCCCGGCCTACCTATACTCATTAAAAAAAATAATTATGCATTTTTTTGTCACTGACTTTGATTTAATATTTAAAAAACAAAAAAAAACTTGTTAAAATGAAAAAAAAAAAAAAAAAAAAAAAAACAAAGTACCTCCCCCAAAGTTCAAACCTAGGACATTGGCCAAGAAAACCTCACCACAAACCACTCCACCACCAACACATCTTATCTGTTTAAAAGAAACCATAAATATATAGTTTAACAAAGTTTTAAAAAAATTAAAAATAAAGTGCCCCTCTCAAGACTTGAACTTGGGACCTTGGACAACCAAACCAAACCACAAACCACTCCACCACCAAAAGACTTGTGTTTTCAATTGTAACCATTAATATATATTTATTAACAAAGTTTTTTTTTTAAAAAAAAATTAAAGGCCACCAACCCTCTCAACCAAGGGGAGGGGGTGGAAATAAAATGCCTCTCCAAAGACTTGAACTTGGGACCTTAGACAACCAAACCATACCACAAACCACTCCACCACTTAACCAACTTATGATTTCAATTCAAACCACTAATATATATGTATTAACAAAGTTTAAAAAAATAAAGGCCACCACCCCTCTCAACCAATGAGAGGGGTGATGACACTATTCACCCACTTTTTAATAATACATATATAATATAACACCCTACAAGGGCATTATTGTAAAATTAAACCTTTCTTTTCAATTCCTTTCAACTCGGGAACACATAAAATTTTTATTTTATTTTCCTTTCCTTCGAACTCGGGAACACAAAATAAAATTATATATTTCTTTTCCTTCCCGTTCTTTTCTGTCCTAAATCTCCTTTCTCTTCTTTTCTTTCCGTTAGAAAACTCGGGAACACAGCGTAATAGTTCAGGGGAGTGCTCATCTGATGGCCAAACCTACCTAAACAAACCTTCTCATCATTGGAGGAGCTGACTAGGCTTGTGTTTAGTCCGCTCAAGTGGACTCGCCCGATGGAGGGTGGTGGGGGCTCAAGCCGACTCACCCGGTGAAGGGTGGTGGGGGCTCTTCGGTTAAACTAGCTTTTAATATAAAAAATTCTGAATTTGTTTTAATTTAAAACCAATTTTTAATAAGGAATTTTTTAACGTGTTTTAAATTAAAACCGTAAGGTTTTTTTTTAATGTTTTTAATTCAAAACCATTTTTTTTTATTAAAAATAGTTTATAAACCATTTGGCGGAAAGTTCGTCTATGTTCATTTTTTTAGTAAATGAAAAAACGAACAGAAACATTCACTCATTTATTTAAATGAAAGAATGTGAATAGAGGTTGTGTTCATTCATTTATGTATCGTTTGTATTTGTTAATGGATGTACTTTTATTAAATTTTTATTTTTTTAATATACATTAAGTATAAAGAAATAGAATAAATAAAAGCAAAAGTAAATAATGAGGTGCATGTTTAGTCTTTAGTATGGTTTATTGTTGGAGAAAATAATGGATTTGAAATGGTTGAAGGTTAGGCCATTAGATGTCACAAGTATACTTTAAGTGGGTGTTTGAGATTGTGTTTTAAATCTGATTTTTAGATTATTGTGTTTTGAAAACGCAGATAAGCAGTTTTTAGTGTTTGGAATTGCGTTTTGAAAACACAGATAATCAGTTTTTTAGCCTACCAAAACCCAATAATCTAAAAGCAGTTTCACCCCTGCTTTTCCAAAACGCATAATCTGTTTTGAATAATCAATCCCAAACACCCTCTAAGAGTTCTCAACTCCATCCTATCTAAATGTCACTCTTTTTTAACACTCCGTTAACATGTTAACAAATAACCATTTTAATGCCGTTTAACAAAAAAAAAAAAAATGGTATGGAACGTTAACATGTAACAACCTTTTAGAGGTTAGTATATGCCTCATGATCTCAAATAACGTGACATGATAATACGACGGGTTGAAGAGTGAACGGACAAACCATGGATTATCACTATTCAAAAAAGAAAGACAAAAAGGAACAAAAAATTATTATATTGAAGTACTGTAAGTAGCATGTTCACCCCCTACCTAGGACTAGATATTATTATTATTCTGATAATTGGCAATCTCAGAGTGTTAATCAGCAATTAGTAGTTTTTTTTTTTAACGGCCAACTAAATAACTGATGGGTACTCTCGTACGCGGCTTCTATTGGCAAAGGGAAGCCCAGAGACTCGGAGTCGAACTCACGAGCCTCGCGGCGGCTCAACCCGCACGCACGAGAGCCCCTAGCCCACCCGTGTGCCAGTTTCAGGGAAAACCCAGCCCGCATACCCACCCGAAAACACGACGGTAGCGAACCAGTAAAACCTGACTGGCTCAGGAGTCTAACTCATGACCACAAGGATCAAGTGTCCCTCCCTCGTCACGTGATACCACTCCACCAAAAGGGTGGGTGGTTTGCAATCAGTAGCTGCTACCTCAAATTCAAAAGATAACAAACAATGTTGGGCTCTTCAGCACAACAGCAAAAGCTAACAGCTCCCTACGGATCATGGCCATCCCCCATCACCTCCGACCTCGTCTCCGGCGCCGCCACGACTCTCTGTGGAACCGCCGTTGACTTTCTTGCTCGTTTATTCTGGCTTGAATCACGCCCCACTGAATCAGGGTACATTATTATTATTATTTTTATACAAACCCCTTTGGCCCTTTCTTCTTCTTCTTCTTCTTATTATTATTATTATTTTAAACTTCAGACGATCAGTTCTAGTTAGAGGAGGTGATGATGAAGATTATGAAGCTACTGATATAACGCCAAAAGAGTTCTCTGTGCGCACACTTGCTAATGAATATGGTGGTGGAGATTTTTCGACTTATGGAGATACTATTTTCTTCTCCAATTATAATGATCAGAGGCTCTACATGCAGTCCATTACCCATAAAGGTTTTAAAGCTTTAAACTTTTATATCTGATTTTTATTTCGGTTTATGGGAAAAGGAGGGTAATGTTTGAATGCAAGAAATGGGTCACTTGGTTTGGTTTGACCACAAAAGTCAAAGTAACTTAGATTTGTTTATGTTTATGTTTCTGATACTGTAATACTTTGTTTCCTTGGAAACAGTTAGGTGTTTTGCTTTATAAAAAGATAGTGTTGCTTTCTAGGTAGTCGAAGGTATTAGGCGCGCTCAAGTTGTAAAGGTTGAGCATGTCGCCTAGGCGCAATGCGCTAAGCAGGGGCGAGATAAGCAAGGGGCACATTATGAACAACTAAACAAGCCCTTTTTAGCTGTTTTAGACATGCTTTTAGGCTGGTTTAGGCCGGTTCATACAGGTTTTTATGCAGTTTTTGGCCCGGTTTTCCCAAGGGGTTTTTTTTTTTTTTTTTTTTTTGCGCCTGTATGAAAATAAGACTTTTCGCTGGGCTGCGCCTAGACCCATAGGTTGCTTCTCAAATTGAGAACTCGCAGAATCTTGTTAAAGAAATACTGAATGTTCGTCCTTTGGGCCGTAGAATCACCACCTGTGGCGATTACCCCTGATTTTGGTGGACCTGTAGTAGCCTATGCTGATGGAGTTTATGATAAAAGGCTTAATCGGTATATCACTATTAGGGAAGGTACATTATTCACACTATCCCAATTTTATTCATTTACTTTAATTCAATTGTTAGTTTCTTTGCTAAACTTTTCATGTGGTTTCTTGACAGATCGACGAGAAAGTGTATCAAAGTCTGTCACAACTATTGTAGCAATTGAACTCACTGAGAGCGCTATTCAAGGCATAGTTAATAACTTAATACTGCTTTAAATCTTTTTTTGGACAATTGACAATCAATGTTTGCTTTGTACTGGCGGCGTGCAGATCCGAAGGTGTTAATCGGTGGAAATGATTTCTATGCATTCCCAAGATTAGACCCTGAGGGAAAACGGATAGCTTGGATTGAATGGAGCCACCCTAACATGCCATGGGATCGATCCCAACTCTGGGTTGGTTACCTTTCTGATAACGGGTAAAATAATTCCAAATTAAAGACTCAGTTGATCATGACTCATGATCAACCTCACTTTAAGGTTATTGCATAAAAAAGTGGTACCGTTACTACTTTTCACGCATAACCAACTTTCAAAATTTTCACTTTAAGGTAGTCGTCGCTCTTGTTTATCGGTTTGTTTCGATGCCATGTCAGAAAATAAAAATCAACTCAACCAACACGTCATCTGACTCATCATCATTTTTGACCTGGTAACCTGTACGGGTTACCATATTTCAAACTTTTCTAAAGTATTTTATTGGATGAAAATAAATATGATTGCCCAAAAGAGAACAATATTGGTTTGCTTTTTTTAACCAAATGCCTTATGCAGAGATGTATACAAACGTGTATGTGTGGCGGGGGCTGATCCTACCATAGTTGAATCTCCAACTGAGCCAAAGTGGTCACCTCAAGGTGATTATATTTTTGACAAACAATAGTTACTGAGCTAGGTAGGGCTGGTAATATAGACACGAACATGATAACACGACACGACCTTAACAGGTTTCGTGTCTTAAACAGGTTGACACGATAAGGCCTTAACAGGTTTCGTGTCTAAACATGTTAAAGATCTGTTAACATGTTAAGCACCAGTTAAGAGACACGTTAATAATTTTATTTAAAAAAGTTATATAAGGGGTGTGGGTATGCTTTATACATATGCCGATTAAAAATCAAGGAACCATAATTTACAATTTTCAAATCACAAAGCACGGAGTACGGACATATACACCGTTCAATCATCCCTCCTCTTCCTTCTCAACTCCACCATCCTCGTTACCAAGTTCTTGTCTTATCGTGTTTTATCGTGTTAACATGTTATAAACAGTTTTGTGTTCGTGTTTGGAAAAAATGTCACGATAAGTTATCTTGTCGTGTTTACTTATTTCGTGTTTGTGTCTTAACAGGTCGTGTAGGTCTGGCATATCGTGTAAGACGCGAACACGATAAGATAAGACACGAATATGAAACATGTTAACACGAACACGATACGACAAGTTATCATGTCATTTTTTTCCAAACACGAACCTAGTTATACCAGGTTAATATGATAAGACACAATAAAACCTGTTTAGAAACACGAACCTAAGTTATGACGGTGGACTGGTGGAGGCTGAGGGTGAGGGATGTAGGGTTACTTTTCATTTTGAAATAGGAAAGACTGAAGAAGGCCGCGTATATTATCATTCCCACTTCCCACATCATATTGTTATTTAATAAAAAATCTTATCATGTACTAACGGGTACTTAACAGGTAAACAAGTATTCAACCTCTTTAGGACAAGAAAATTACCAGGTCTACTCGTGTCTACCTGTTTAGGACACGAAACCTGTCAAGGTCGTGTAGTGTCATGTAATTGTGTCCGTGTCTAAAATTGCCAGCCCTAACTGATGCTCCTCTAAAAGACTAAAATATGGAGTTAAGTTAATCCTTGTGTTGGGCTATAAGCGGTTTGCATATGTTGCATATGTTTTGCTGCAGGAGAATTGTTCTTTATCACTGATAGAAATCTTGGATTTTGGAATCTCCACAGATGGGTAATTTCCTCTTCTATGCATTGCTATTATTTCAGTGAGGTGTCATTATCTTTCGGATTTATTTTTGCGCAGTTCAGTTTTTATTTGTCTTTTATTATTACATTAGTTTCTATATATGCGTGGGCTCCATAGGCCTCGTATGCCTAATTTTGTAACTTCCATTATTCAAACAGAAAATGTAACATTTTGGCATTTGCATGTAACTTTTTAAATTTTCATTAAGATAATATGTTTTTCCCCTTTTGCTGATAGGTTGAACCTGAAAACAAGGTGGTGCCTGTATATTCATTAGAGGCTGAATTTACAAGACCATCGTGGGTTTTCGGCATAAATTCTTATGAGATAATTGACGAGCAAAAGCGCTTAATTGCTTGCAGTTACAGGTATTAGTTTACATCCTTCATATGGTTGGTATAAATTTTATGTCATTCATTTAAGTGTCAATGGTATACAGGCAGAAAGGAAGGTCATATCTTGGAGTATTGGACGTGAATAAGAATGCATTAACCAATCTTCAGATTCCGTTTACTGATCTAAGGAATATTGTAACCACAAATCCAAACCCATCCTGTTTCAGACTTTCAGTTTAGTTATATTTAAACCTTTTTTTTTTTATATATATATCTTTTTTTTAATTTTCATGTAGACTCAAGGTTTTAGCTGTCTATATGTTGAGGGCGCATCCGCAGTTCACCCATTGTCGATAGCTAAGGTCTGCTCATGTTTAGTAAAAAATTTTCTTGTATTTTTTTTTAATTACATAGTTGTTATATATAAAACATGGGGCAAATTACATAAGGATAACAGGTAGGAGGGCAACAAGCTGCGCCGCCACCCCTTTCCCGTAATCAAAATTCATAACTTACGTCTTTGACAAAATTCTACTAATTTTTGCGCATTTTTTACTTGGTCCAGGTGACTTTAGACAATGAAGCATCAAAAGTTTTGGATTTCAAGATTATTTGGTCTTCTTCACCTACAAGTTCAAAATATGAGTCCTATTTTAGCTCTCCAGAGTTTATTGAATTTCCAACAGAAGTTCCTGGTGAAAAGGCATATGCATATTATTATCCACCTACAAATCCTATGTATCAGGCCAGTAAGGAAGAAAAACCACCATTGTTATTGGAGAGCCATGGTAACTAAATTCCCTACTTATTATACATTTTATGTTTTATAGTCGATACATAATTGGGTGTGCATTAAAATGGCATGATTACTTGTTCCTGTAAAAGTGATATAGTTTTACGATATGTGTTATAACTCGGTCTTATTTTTCACTTTTTGCAACAGGGGGGCCTACCGATGAAGCACGTGGAATCTTGAATCTCAATATCCAGTTTTGGACTAGTCGCGGTTGGGCATTTGTAGATGTGAATTATGGTGGAAGCTCTGGTATGCCTGTTTGTATTATTTTTTTAGCAGTAAATATATTTGTAAACTAGGGGGCGTTCGGATTATCACTTAGTCAGCTATATATTCTTTTAGGTATGGGGCGTTAGTGTTGGCTCTGTGTGGCGTATTGTAACTATAGGTTATTAAAAGGAAAACTGCATAACAATTAACAAGGTAACGAACTTTGTCTGATTTTTGTATGTGGTAACAAACTTTATTTGTACTTGTGAAAATGCTTAAACTTTTGAAAATCTTTCATTTATGTTAATCTTGCAACGCAACCGGAATTTTAGGCACCATGTTAGGGAAATTGTGAAACATGGTCAAAGTTAGCGACACATCAGCTTTCACGTCATTTTTATGGACGGGGTTGATTATGCTTAATTGTTTTTTTTTTAAAGTTTGGTTTTTTAACCGAAACTTGTGGAAGTTTGAGCCTTTATGGATGAAAACAGAGTTGGTTTCCTTTTTAAGCTATTTTCCTATTAATAAATTATCTGTTGCTAAGGATAATTTTAATCATAATTTGAAGGTTATGGTCGAAAGTTTCGTGAAAGACTTTTGAAGAACTGGGGTATAGTTGATGTCAACGACTGTTGCAGTTGTGCTCGATATTTGGTATTTTTCCAAGTTCACATATACATTTACATGTCATTTAATATTTTAATCTTATATATGTTAAATTCTTCCTTTTTTTCTCTTGTACAGGTAGACAGTGGAAAGGCGGATGGTGAAAGACTCTGCATAACCGGGTGCTCTGCTGGCGGTTATACGACATTGGCAGCACTTGCTTTCAAGAATATATTCAAGGCTGGAGCTTCTTTGTTTGGTGTAAGTACTCAATATATATTTTACAAGTTTTTCTTGTAATATTACCAAAGCAAAACTTATTTCAAATATTCAAATTTTAACATTTCCTTAATTTTTTTAAATTTAAAAGTGAATTAAATTATTCTCTCCCAAGAAACTTCATTGATATTCAAATTTCAACATGATCACGAACAGGTAGCTGATGTGAAGTTGCTAAAAGCACAAATCGTCAAGTTTGAGGCCTACTACATTGATAGTCTTATCGGTATATGATTAAATATCTTGACTTGTGACTGCAATGCTTTCATAACCAGACCAGTCATCAAACCTGGCGCTTTACCTGTTCCTGGTCGGACCGGTTTCAAAAACCAAATGACATCATAAATAATTTAAATATAAAATATATTTAATTAATTTAAAACAAAATATGAAACAACTACATATTTTGCCTTGTGGCGTAAATTTGCAATATTAACAAAATATGAAGTCGGTATGAAAAGATATGGAGCATGTTGTGAATTACTCAGTAAATGAAATCATGGAAGAAATAAAAAAGATTGAAAGAAAAAAAACTGAAATCGGGTCCAACCACCCAGACCGGTTCGCCTGTTGAACCGGTCCAATCTGTAACCGGCCGGTTCAAATGGACTCAAGTTGACCGGTTATGGAGTCCATTTTGAGAACGGTGCTTGTGTGCTTTAAATTTAAACTTTCATACGCCAATGATAACTAAAGAGGCTAAAAATTTGCGACAGGGAACGAAGAAGATTTCAGGGTTCGAAACCCTATAAATTCTGTCGATCAGTTTTCTTGCCCTGTCATCCTCTTTCAAGGATTGGAAGACCAGGTATGAAAATCAATTTCTGAATTATTCATAATATTCTATTCATGCAGTTGCACAAAGTTAGCATGTGGTGTTTTACAGGTAGTAAATCCTGAACAAGCAAGAATAATATATAAAGCATTGAAATCGAAAGGATTACCCGTTGCCCTTGTGGAATATGAAGGCGAGCAGCATGGATTTCGATTGGTAGAGATTGATAAATGATACAAATAGTTACTAGTTTAAGTTATGTGTTCCATTTGAATTACATCATTTTTTTAATTTTTTTTTTTTTTTTGTGACATGCAGGCTGAAAATATTAAGTTTACACTTGAACAACAAATGGTGTTTTTCGCGCGTTTAGTGGGACACTTCAAGGTCGCAGATGAGTTTAAGTCCGTCAAAATTGATAACTTCGATTAGAGGACAGTATCTGTATGTTTCATCATGCTGTACCTTAATGGGGCATTTCTTGTTCTTTAATCTGAAGAGGATTCAAAGCCTGAATGTAGAATAAAAGTTACACAGTTGACTTTTGAGGTCAAAGATATCATTTTCTGAATTCATAGTTGTTTTGCTACATATTTAAGACCAGGATTTTATCTGGTTTTTCTTTCAAGTAAGACTTATTATAGATTTTATTTATAAATCGTCTACCAAGGGGTGTATTTCCCTTGCTTAAAATCAAATTATCAACTTTTTTATAATGATATTTTTTTTTTCTTTTAAGCAAATACACAATTCATAACTGTATAATTAATTAACCATTTTAATTCTAGTAACCTAAAGAGATTTCATACCAACTAAAATCAAGAGATTTTGTGAAAATATAAAAGTACAATTGAAATATAAAAGACATTTCTATTTATAATAGATAGATTCTTCTTCATCATACTCAATTAATCCCATCAATAGCAAAATTAAGGTAGGGTTTGAGAAGGGTAAGATGTAGAAAACCTTACCTCTACCCCGTGGGAATAAAGAGGCTGTTTCCAGTGAGACACTCTGCTCGATAGTTGTAACGACCCGAAGTGTTACAGGTCTCTTAAACGGGTCGGATCGTACCCGACCACCCGATTACTTATTTAAATATTCCAGTTCGAATCTCGCAACGAACCGTTTTAATCAATTATATAAATAATAATTATTGGATTTTTATTATCTCGGTAAAACGCTCCTTATCTATTATTTAATTGTTGCTAAATGTTCCTTGTCTCGTTGTTATACCCGTTACCAAACACCCGCGTCTTCAGTTATTATCCTCGTTGCCAAACACCCCTTATATTATTATTCTTTTATAAACCACTCTCTCTCTTGTCTTTCGCATCCCTCTCTCTCTCTGTACATCACACACACACACAAAGTGTGTGTTATAAACTCTCTGATCAGAAGCCTTCGCCGCCGCCACCATCTCCGGCCGCCGCTCCGCCGCTGGTCGTCGTCTTCCATCTCCGGCGAAACCTTAACCACCCCTCAATTCGTCTCTCTCTCTCTGTTACTGTCATGAAACCAAACCCGGTACCCAACCCGATCCTTTGTTCGGTTCTGTTCCGACAATAGCCGGCAACCACCACAACCCTCCTCCTCCCCTCTGTCTTAATAACCTACTGATAATAATCCTTACCCTAAACCATTACTCGGCTCTGTCAACATCAAACTACCCTGTTCGTCTCTCTCTGTACCTGTTAGCGGAGCCGGACAGTCACCGATGAAGGTGACTGTCATCAATAACCATATTATCCTCTCTAAGCTCCGATAACAACCAACTAATAACCCTCTCCAATCCGATATAACCCGATAATATAACCCATAAACCACCCCGGTTATCCCTCTGTTCATGGCCCGTAGTTGTTACCCAAACCTTGGATCTGTAACCCTTTAATCTGTTCGTAATCAAACCCGGTTATGATCGTGCTCCTTCTGTTCTGGTGACCGGTGGGTCACCGAGTGATAATCAGCTACCAAGAAACCATCCGTAAATCCAATCTGTTCTGCTCGCTGTTACTGAGTAACGAGTCGGACAGTCACGAAGCTACGGTGACTGTCGTGAGTCCTCATAACCCATCAGTCCACCTAAATATAACCCTTGTTCCTTCTAGTTTGGTAACCGGTGTGTCACCGGGCAGTTATATAACCAGCCCGAACTATAGTCGTCGATGTGGGAGTGTTTGTGTGCTATAACTGGTGGATTAGAACCTTCGGTTGATTCCCGTTATATTCTGGTTTGTGCTATGTTTCCTGTCGAGCCTCCGGTTAGCTTCCGGTCAGTCTCTGGTAAGGTCCGGTTGACCTCCGGTCTCATACCAACAATTATCCGAAAGGTATAATCTTTAACAGTCATTATAAATATGTTGGTATTAATCGTTGATACCCGATTATAATACTGTTTCTGTGATTATTGCGAGGTACCGTTAATCCAATCGGAGAGTTAAACTGATACCGAGTCGACTCGGTGACTCGGTCAACACCCGGAATAGAACCCGGTTCATTGACTAGACGAGGATTATTAGAATTATACGATTATATATATATAATACGAATAACGTACGGACTTGATAATAATAATAAGAGAATAATAATCATATATAGAATATATACGTTTATATATATAAGATTCGATATATAAAACGATATACTAGACTCGGGTTAATGATAATATTTTCTATTCTTTTATTAGCTACGAGTGTCAAGCTGTAATGGCCAGCTTATGAGTGCCAAGCTGTAATGGCCAGCTAGATTTTAGGATGTCCGTGTCGTGTCAATAATAAACCCGGGTTTAGGACTATCTAATATATACCGAATTCTATATATATATAAATTGTATATACGATATATATCCTAAATAATACAATCTAACAAGTCCCACGCGTAAAACGTATCAATATATATATGAAATATAATTGTAATAAAAGAGACTATAGAAGATTATACGCAAACGTGTGAGTATCGTGAACTCCCCTCTTTTATTGTTTTATTAAACGTTTTAGGGGAAACACATGTCATTTATTAGAAAACCTAGAAATGCTTTACATAATAGATCTTATAAAAGAAATATAATAGAAAAGGGGATAATAGAAACGACTAGGACAGTACTGACCGGTATATCGCCATTTCCTTTATTGTCCAACTAGAGGATAATAACCAGTCTTACCCGAGTAGAGGGTAGGAATAAGTATGTTTGCCACAACCATAGTGGTACCATCGATAGGAATGGCAACTAATAGAATATAATAGATTGACATATAATCGGTATAATTTAATCGAATTGGTATAATAGAATATATTTTCCCCTCCCGAATTAGAATAGTAAAGCATGTTTTATTAAAAGAACTATAAATAAACGAACTGGCCATTCACTTTATAAAATACACGACCTCACCAACTTTATGTTGACAGAAACTATTTTTGGCATGTGTTCAGGTAACCCAACAGATATGATGACGTGGATCCTGGAAGAGTCAAGACTGTCAATATCCTGAAGTCCGCTGCGTAACTCCGATAACCCGACCCGACGACCCGGCACCGACTGCTGGGTCATTACAATAGTGGTTTTGTATCAAGCCTGGGACATAAGGCACATAACACTTAACAATCGAAACAAGCCCGATTAGTGCATGTAACCCCTTGTCTTTTGGCTATCAACGCCACCACATAATTCATGATTAACCATCCGTCGTTTTTAACGTTATTTTCACGAAATTAGTAAAATAACGTTAAAATTAGTGCAACTTTACTTTGCCCCCTGAAGGCCGAGGGCCACACATATATACATTATATGCCCACAGCCATAAGCTGACCTATTATAATGGATGGATTGATAAGTTTTTCTTTTTTTTAAAGTTAAATTTCATTCAAACACAAACACCACGCATAGTCCTCAAAACGGGGACCACCGGCCAAACAAAATTACATCGAGTTCAATGGACGATTACACCAATTATTCCAATCGATCCCTTTCAATCTAGATCTATGTCGAAGCCAAAAAAACGACACGGTCTCAACATACTCCATGACTTCAATAGCTCTCCGAGGCTTTCCACCAAACACTCTAGAATTCCTCTCATTCCATATGGTCCACATTGTGGTGAAAATGATACCTCTGAGAATATACTTTTCGTTTCTTGTCTTTGCTTGAGTCTCCGCCATAGACAAAAGATCTTTCACATCAAAAGCAGACAAAGGCGTTATTTTACACCAAGAAGCAACCCGAGCCCATATTTCCGACGAAAAAATGCAACCCGTAAATAAATGAGTCGACGTCTCTTGATCCGCACCACACATGGCGCAAGACATATCTTCTATCACCACTCCACGTTTGTTATTCGGCTCTAAATTTCATTAGGGCCTAGCTGATAATTTTTAATATTATTGTGTGCCAGTCAGATGCTTAGTGCATGTGTAGTGGTTTATAGTTATGGGGGGTTATGGGGATTAAAATATTAAAAAGTAATAGAAGGGGAAAAATGGAAAAAGAGGGTGTAGTGGAAAGGGGGGTTATGGGGGGTTTTAAATGATTGGGTAATCATTGGTTAATTATTCTTTTTCTTATTTAAATAATAATATTTAATAGTTTAAATATTCCATTAAATATATAAATATTACAAATACTAAAAAAATACAAATACTTAAAAAAAACAAATACTAAAAAAAATACAAATACTTAAAAAAAATATTACAAACCTAGTCTTCATCGTCGTCTTCATCTTCATCTTCATTTTCTTCTTCTTCTCTTCTTCTTCTTCTTCTTCATTTTCATCTTCATTTTCTTCTTCTTCTTCTTCTTCTTCTTCTTCTTCTTCTTCTTCTTCTTCTTGGTTGTGATGAATCGGGCGAATCGCCCATGCTTCCTCAACCAAATCCGCCTTCAACGCGTTATGTATATCCTTGGAACGCAACATGGAACTGTTTTGGAATCTCTCCTCCTGCGTCGCTTGCGTCCCTTGAACATCTTCTTCTGCTACATAGTTTGGGCATATTGCCTTTCCTTCATCTTCAAGTATCATATTATGCATTATGATACAAGCATACATGACCATCCTAATCCTTTCTTTTTCCCACATACGACAAGGATTTCTAACAAAATGCCATCGTGATTGAAGAACGCCAAAACACCTCTCGACGTCCTTTCTTGCAGACTCATGAACTGTTTTAAAATATTGCCTTTTTTCATCTTGTGTCTGACTAAACGTTTTGACGAGCATTGAATACTCCGGATATATACCATCCGCCAAGTAGTATCCATGCTCGTAGTAATTATTATTTGCATAAAACCCAGCTTTCTGTATTGTTCCGCCAATGTAAGACTCTAGCAATGGCGAATGCTGGAAAGTATTTATGTCGTTCATACACCCGGCGAGACCAAAGAAGGCTGACCAAACCCACAGGTCTTGTGAGGCAACTGCTTGTAAAACCAACGTTGGTCCCTTTTGGTCACCGCGTGTATGTTGACCTCGCCATGCGGTTGGACAAGCATACCATCGCCATTGACGACAATCTATACTACCAATCATACCGGGTAATCCATGTCTTTCTAAATGCGCTTCGTATAGTTGTTGAAGGTCGCTCCATGTCGGGTTTCTCAAGTATCGTTTTCCATATAATTGGCATATACCTAAAAAAATCAAATATATATATATATATATATATATATATATATATATATATATATATAATGTAACTACTAATGTATAAAAAAAATATATGTATATTTGTAAATACCGTAGCAGAAATACTCCAGGTATCGCGTGTGGTTTTCTCCGCCATCTTCAAATACTCGTCATTGATATCGTATGTGTTCCCGTATACGAGTACACGTAAGGCGGAAGTGACCTTTTGAATTGGGGTGAATCCTAAACACCCTCTAGCGTCGGGTTTTTGCTTAAAGTAGTCATAGGCGGACTCTAAATCTCCGGTGATGCGCAAAAATAAGTTTTTACGCATCCGAAATCTTCGTCTAAACAAATCAGGGCCGTAAACCGGATTGGCATTGAAATAGTCATTCATCAAACGCTCATTGGCGGCTACACGGTCTCGCTCTATATATTGCCTAGACAATATCGGCCGTGGGGCGGAAGTACTTACAAGTTGCACTGCGCTAGACGCTAGTTGAACCGCACTCGTAACGGCCTCGTCCTCTTCCGCACCGTCATCTTTAAAAAACCGATTATATAGATCGACAAACGAGTCATCGGAGTGAGGAGGGGACGACATTTTGGTGATTTGTTTGTATGTGGAATTTGTTTGAGAGTTGAAGGTTGTATGTGTGTAGTGTATATTTGTATTGTATGTGTGTGAATTGTATGTGTGAAGTTATGTTTATATATAAGTTGAAATTTTTTTATTTTTTTTTTAAGTTTTAGACTGTTGTTGTAACGGTAACATTCATCAAATCAAAACACAACGCTCGTTCTCTCCAAAACGAAATCAACTTATAACGCCTTATAACGGGAGGGGGGCGGTGTTTTGGGGCGTTTTGGGTGCTAAAACGCCTTATAACGTTTCCACTACACAAGCACTTAATATTGACGCACAGGCGCAACCATAGTGAACAATGTTGTTGCTGTATACATGAATAACTCTTGTAAAAGCAGATTCGATTATAAATAAGAAAAGACAATACTAACGTTCCCGAGTTTTACTTTACTCAATGAGAGAAGAGAAAATAAAATAAAACAAAGACATCCCTCGCTTTCTTTCTTTTCTTTTCTCCTCTTTTTCCTTCTTTTTTTTTCTTTCCGAATCTCTCCCGTTTGAAAGTATGAAAATAAACCTTGTTTTCTCTCTGTTTCTCCATTTTCTTTCTAAAAAAAAAACTCTTGAACAACCATCCCCCATTTCATTTCATTTCTTTTCCCTCTTTAAAAAGAACTCTGGATCAATGTACGGATCAACTGGGGATCAACGTGTTACGCTTTGACAGTTTGAATTATTGAACGTCAATATTTCAAGCAGAGAAACAAGGTCTACAAAGCATACTTCTAAGACAAATGTAATATCAAGTACCACACTAAAAAAAGATGCATGATAAGGCTATATGCCGACAAAAAAGTGTGTCAAGTCATCACCATGTTCGTTGTGGGCTTTAACTAACTCACCCTTCATAAAGTTGTTATGGTTTGACTACAAAATTGAATAAAGAAAATAAAGAAAATTGGTGATTAACGCCAAGTTTAGGTGAGGTGCCATGGGTAGGGCTGTAAACAAACCAAACGTTCGGTTAACAGGTTGTGAACTGTTCGGCGGGAAATTCGTTTGTGTTCGTTTGTTTAATAAATGAACAAACACAAACAAAAAAATCGATTCGTTTAGCTAAACAAACAAACATGAACAGAGGCTGCGTTCGTTCGTTTATGTTCGTGAACGTTCGGTAACGTGTTCGTCTATGCTTGTTTGTGTTCGATAGTTCATTAGGGTTTTTAATTTTTTATATTTAATTTAAGTACTTCAAATTTATTAGTGGTAGATTATTTAAGTGTATTACATGTTAATATTACTTTAACTATTTTGATTAACTGTTATTTTTCATGGATTAAACGAGGATTTCAAATTTAATATGATACCTATGTGTTTTTATAAGACATTATGTGATCAAGATTATGTCATGTATATTTGGGTAATTGGATTAGTATATTCTGGGCGGACAATGTTAGCGATGAAAAATGCTAAATTTCAGAATTTAATGTGTTAGTTTGTGCTTGGATTTGTTCAGTAACGCCTATTTGTGTTCGTTTACGTTCATTTGTGTTTGTGTTCTTTTTTGTCCGACACCTAAATTTAGCAAATAAATACAAACGAACACGAATAAAAATCTCATTCAGTAAGTGTTCATGAACAGTTCGTGAACACGTTATTTCCTTAACAAACGAACACGAACAAAAAATCTCGTTCGGTAAGTGTTCGTGAACAGTTCGCGAACACGTTAATTTCTTAACAAACGAACAAAGCCTTGTTCGTGTTCGTTTGGTTCGTTTACAGCCCTAGCCATGGGGTGCAACACCACAACGTAGAGTCTAAAAAATATCACTTGGCATGGTCTTATGTAACTTTAAAGAGGAGTTCATAATAGCAAAACAAATTTAAGACTTAACCCATTTTAATAAAACTTTAGTATCAAAGTTGTTTTTATGAAAGTCTTGTATCTGTTACAGAATTGCAAGTGAAGTCAAATTATTGAAAGAAATCTGCAAGTCTTCCAACATACTTCATGTTTATATACAAATCATACAATAAGAGCATTCACAACCCCACCTATCAAACACTTCCCTATCTTTAAAATTTAAAAAAAATATATACCAAAAACTCACTACATCACATCCACCATTTCTTTACCCTATCCGGTGGCAAAGCTTGAGAATTCAGACCGGGGGTCGAAAGTCACCTGTCACGGGAGGGGAGCTAAAAAAAATTTCTATAGCTATATTTCGGGTGAATGTTTGGGTCGGTGATTCGATTCGGGGCGAGTCAAACATTACATACAATTAAAACCTTAATTTCTACCTAAAGTCATAATTATTTTCAGTCCTAATTCTTAAACAATGTAAAAAATATTCTAAATTACTTTAGGTCTCCTATAACAAGTCATCAATTATTTTTAGCTAATAGACAACAATCCTAAACTTGAATGGTTCAAAAAGATTAATAATCAAGTGTGATCAGAAACTCCACATAACATAATTTAATCTTTTGCATTTGGATCACTTAATAACATAATAACCAACCAAAAGTATGCAAAATTAATTAAGTCGTACCTTGAGAAAATATGCAAAATTAATAACCAACTCAGAGGGCGAGATCGAGAGAGAGGTAAGAGGTAAGAGGTTGAGTTTTGAAGAAAAGATGCATATGAACTTTATTCAATTGTTGGATTGTTTTAATTCAAAATTAGTTAGGCATTAAAGGTTTTAATTGGGCTATCCTTAAAGAAAAAAATGGGCAAAACGAAAAAATTGGGTTGTACCTCTTAAAATGGGCAAAAAAAAAAAAAAACTGATAATGTCGGTAAAACAGCCGATATTTGGGAAACTTGTATCTTCCGATATATTGTTAGCTTTGGTTTATATAATACAACTAATTTTTTTTTTTTTAAAAACGGGGAGTCAAAACCAGTGGCAAAGCTTGGTTCTCGAATCGGAGGGGGCCGGACTTAATTTTTTTCCGATCGGTAGTGACCGGAAGATCAAATCGGCGGGGGCCGGACTCAACCCGGACTCAATTTACCTACGGAAATCGCAAATTTCTACCGCTGCGCCAAAAAACAGGGGGCGGGGCACCCCCTGGCCCTTCAAAACCTCCGCCCTTGGTCAAAACTGTATATAGCAAAAAAATTCCATACCGATTCAGGCGATACTATATAATCGAAACTTTTAAGCGAAAATTCGGAGGGGGGTGGGGTCGGGCGACCCCCCATGTCTTATATGAAACTATTCACCCCCTCCCCCAATCAAATTATTGTGAGTGTATAAAAACGAGAAATATAGTATAATATGTGTGTGTGAGTAAGGTAAAAGATAAAAATGGTGGATATGATGTGTAGTTTTTTAAAAGGGAAAATGAATTTTAATACTCCCAACTATAGCCTATTGACGGATAATACCCCCAACTTTCACTTTGGCCATAGCACTCCAAACTTTCAACTTATTTTCTTTCATCAATCCCATAACGACGTTAGTTTTTATCCTACGTGGCTAACTGAAGCTTACGTGACATTGCTTAGGTGTAAAAACCAAAACTTCTATGTAGCCAAAATATAAAAACCAAAACTTAATGGCATTTTTGAAACTTTTTTTTATTATTATTATATTTTTTAGATTCTATAAATCCCAACCCCCCCCCCCCCCCCCGCCCCTCGTCTCTCTTCCGTGACAGACCCACACCCCCCCCCCCCCCTCTCTCTCTCTCTCTCTGTGTCACTTTCTCTCTCTAAGCCACCACCACCCTTCACCGTCCACTACCCTTCACCGTCCTCCAACAACCACCTTTCTACCCCCTTTCTCTCTCCGTCTCTTTCTCTCTCTAAACCCACCCAACAGTTTTGGGTCACGAGCAAAAAAAAAAAAAAAAAAAAAACAAACCAAATCCAAGGAATCTGATTGATTTGATGTTTGAACGAAACAACTTGTGTGGTGGGTATGTAAATCGGAACTGTATGCGTGTGGGGGTAAGTTTAATTGATCTGAAACGATCTAAATATAATGATTTGGAATTTTATTGGTGATTTAGAGAGAGAGACAGAGAGAGAAAGGGGACGGTGAAGGATAGATGGGTTTTGGGGATTTATTTCGAATCGATTAATTGAAGGATGGATGGGTTTTATTGGTGGGTGTGGTATGGTTGGGCTGGTGGGTGGTGCAGTGGTGGTGTTTGGTGCGGTGGTGAAAGGTGTGGTGGTTGTTGGTGATTTAGAGAGAGGGGGGGGGGGGGGGGGGGTTGTCTGTCAACAGAAGAGCAAGGGGGTGGATTTATAAAATTTTAATAATAATAATAAGTTTCATAAATGTCATAAACTTCAGTTTTTTACATTTTGGCTACGAAGACTAACCAAGTTAGACATCCGTTAGTTTGGGGTTGATGGAAGAAAATAAGTTGCAAGTTGGGAGTGCTATTGGCAAAGTGAAAGTTAGGAATATTATCCACCAATAAGCGATAGTTTGGACTTTGGAGTAATTAAATCCATTTTCCCTTTTTAAACTGAGAGAGATTTAAGAAGTATAATTTTTAGTTAAAATATAGGGCAAAAAATGGTGGATTGGATGTGAATGCTCTAACATGCCAAAAATAGCCCAATGGTATCCTAAGGGGGAGGTTATGAGTTCAAGTCCCACAAGGAGTAGAAATTTGCCGTTAAAAAAAAAAACATGCCAAAAATATTCATATTGTTATCAGGCAAGGTTAAGCTTTCAAATTTGCCTTTAAACTCGGTTTCACTGTAGAAACTAATGAGAAAGAGCAAAAGTGTTGGAAGTCCTGCCAAAGGTCGACCGCACATGGAGCATGGACCAATCGTCGAGTGTCTGGTCACTTTTGGCCTTTGAAATGTGCTTTCATGTAAATTCAAACTTTTGGCCGTTCTTCTTCTGTTTATAAAGAATGCACGGTTCGCTATACTGACTCGCAAGTTCTTGCTATATGAAATAAACTTGGGATGTTTTATTGTCCGTTTGTTACAAAGGGAGGTTTTGAGGGCATCACCGATTCTAGCACCCTTGTCATCTACTATACCGTGTGCATTGACATTAGTTCCCTACATGGGGAAGCATGTATTAATGTTCCTAAACTCAAAATTAAAGACTCAACTAAACATTCCACAATGCAAATCATGACACACTTCTATACTTTCCTACCCTTTTAATGTATGTAGGTAATGTGCAATGATCTTTTAGTACCCAATTTTGCTTGCATATCCAGCATGTCACATCCTGTTTGTCCTTTGAGACTGACCTTTTAACATAAACCCACCTAATAGGAAAGAATACACCTTCCCTATCATATCAAAGATTAATGCCAAGCCAACCAAGAGAATTTTCAAATTAAAAGTTGGGATATAAATCATTTTTATTAAATGTAGTTGGGTAACTTAGCAGACACATGGTAATAAAGAATATGTGACAAGACAGTTTCTTGTTTCTTTACATGTTTACCTTCAAAGGGTGGTTAATTACACTATTACAGAAAACCAGTAGAATTTGGATTCAACCGTAAGATCTTCTGTAAGACAGACTCAAAACGCTTACAATTGTGTCACCCCCTTAAGGTTGAAAATGAACTAGGGCGATTATACTTTTTCGAAAGAAAGAAAGGTGATTTGTACACCGCCAGTTTCAGGCAACTTACAAAGTTACACTTAAACCTGTAACATAAACATAGACAAGCTCCCATTTCTAGTCTATTAGAGACAGAAACCACAAGGACAAAACAACAGTAAAATAGCAGAAAACCAAATATCTGTGTCAAACTGGACCATGCAAGAACTCCAAAGGAAGCCAGCAAACCAATAAGCCAGAAGACCAGTGCCAGTCTAACAATGTTGCAAATGTGTGTATGTGAATCGCGCTATAAGTAATTCCGATTACAGGTGTGTTTGAGCTGATGAACAGCTGGCTCACAAGTCACAACCGTACTCCCAACGAATGGTTAAGGTACTTATGTATGATAGAGAATACATTTTGACATGCTAATACGTCATATGCCTATATAAACTCACAGCCACCGATCAAGAGCCTACACCACTAGCTAAGTAAACCTCATCAATTACAATTTTGTCTAAAGTCATCAGTTACCCAATGAAGACATGTAGGCATAATCTTAACCATGCTTAGGAAAGGATACACCACCTATTCTCTCAAGATTAATGCCAAGTCGATCATCACAGGTTTTAAACTAAAACTTAAGGAGTTTTCGAATTAAAATTAAAAATTAAGATGATAAATCATTTTTTTCCTGCAAAAGAGCTTGTTGGGTTGAAAATAAACAGCTTACCAATGAGATACCACCTATAGAAGAAAAAAAATGTGACTTGTACACAGCTAATTTTAGGCGACTTACCGTTATACCAGTCACATATCTAGTCTATTAGAAACAGAAACAACAGGGACAAAACAACAGCAAGACGGAAGACAATCAAACATCTGTGTGAAACTGAACCATGCAAGAACTAGAAAGGAAGCCAGAAAACTAACAAGTTACTACCAAATGTCGAGGTAGAATTTAGAAACACTGAAGCCAGAAGCCCGGTTCCAGTCTTAACAAAGTTGCAATTGTGCGTGCATGTGAATCATTAACAGTTATCAATTGGTGAGTTTGAGCCGATGAACAGCTGGAACACAACCGTATTTCCCAACAAATAGATAAGGTGTAGTTATGTGGGAAGAGAATACATTTTGACATGTTATATGCCTTATGCCTATACAGTGGCGGATCCAGGAATTTTTTTCAATGGGTTCCTTTTTTAGGTGTTCCAATTTCATATAACCAAAAATAAAATTTCGGGCCGGTTTGTCGGGTTGGGTCGGTTTGACGGTTGGGGTCGCTACCCAAGGTTTAAAAGTACGGAATCGTGCCTCAAGGCGTTTTCCCTTCGCCTCACAAGGCGTACACCTCAAGGCGAACCGAGGCGTAAGCCCGGGGCGGAATTAAAAAATAAATATAAATATTATATATCTTATAAAAAATGAAATACTAACTAATTTCATCATCATATTCTTTAAGAACACACACTAAAAAGACATGGAACGCTTGAAATTGGCACAAAAAGTCCAAAACATAAAAAATAAACATTAAAAACCCCTGAGGCGCAATTTTTGTTACCACCTCAGCTCTATGAGGCGCACGTACAAAATAACACCCTGAGGCGCCGCCTCGGATATGTTTTCTTACAGAATCACCTTGAGGCGCGCCTCGAGGCGTAAGCCTCACACGTTTTTTTAAACCATGTCGCTACCTACTATATAGCGACACATGAGCGCTAACCACTACACTACACATGATTCAATGTTTGATACTAACTAATATCAAACTTGTCTGTTCGCTACCAACTATATAACGACACATGAGCGCTAACCACTACGCTACGCTATACGCTAGAAAGGCGCTATGCTCACTATTAACAACTATGTTTAAGAGCCAAGATCTTCAAAAACTTAATCAACTGTCTTCATTTGTTAAATACAAGTAGTATACAACATACCTAAACAAAATCATCGGCTTACATTACAAGTGTTGAAAATACACGATTCTATTTAACGAATAACCACATTCTTAATTTATTAAGCAGCAAAAACATGAACATATAATACCACAGTGACCTCTTTAATATAGATCTTAGATTATGTATGTCCTCTAAATCAGATTTCAGTTACATACTTACATTTACAAGGAAAATAACCTTGTAAACCTAAACTAAAGCTTCTGGAAGAAACATTGTAATTTGTAATTGAAATATTGTAAGAACTAAGAACCAGAGGAGCCGAGGAAATATTGTAAATGGAATTGTAATTTGCAAATGGAAATATTGTAAAATGTAATTTTACTAAGATAACTAGATAAGTAAACTTACAAAACCAGAGGAGGCGGAGGGGCGGCGGAGGTCCGAAGGCAGAGGAGGCGAGAGCAGTTGCCGAGCAGTCCGAAGGCAGCGGCGGAGCAATGGAGGATTTAAGGGCTGGGATTTTTTTTGTTTGGAAATAAAGAAATTGGAAGGAGGAATGGAGGATAAAGGGGCTCTGATTTTTTTTTACGTGTGTTGTTTGTTTGGAAGGAGGAGGAGAGGTCAAGAGACTTAGGGTTTGTTAGTTTTGAATTAAAAAAAAAAAGCTGGAAACAAAAATTTTAGATGTGTGGGATGAGAATCGAACCTGCATTCAGGTGTGTGACAATGGCGGGGCTTACCACTAAGCCACCTATAATTTTTTTGTAATGGGTTCCTAACATAATTTTATTATGGGTTCCTTTTTTTTTTCTATATACATTTACACTAAAAATTACAAACCGAGTGGGTTCCCGGGAACCCGCAACCTTGGCTGTAAATCCGCCCCTGTGCCTATATCAAATCACATCTATCGATCAAGAGCCTGCAATCTACATCACTGGACACTAGCCTCATCATTTGAAATATTTCCTAGGATGCTATCACTAATTTGTCACAACTATAGTTATGAAGAAAGAACTTTGGTTCTTTCGCCTCAAAATACGAGTCTAAAATCAGCAGTACCAAAGTAAATACATTTTAGGCATTCTGCCACTGCGAAACAATAGAGGCATTATGTAACATCCGGCCCCTAAATCACGGACAATCAGGTACAAGAGACAAGACGCATGTAAAGATGTATATCTTGTCATGAAAGCTAAAACAACAAGCATACAATGCAAAAAAAAAAAACCATGTAACATGATCAATACTTCAATGACCATGTGCTATGTTGTTACTTATCTTGCCTTCAACGAGGCCATGCTAATCTTAGAGAAATCCAACAGTTGTAACTTGTAACTATGTTGAAACGTGTTCTCTAAAGATTATGTAGACAGAGATATATTTATAAAAGATTACTCGAAGAAGTCAAGACATCCAGGCATCCAGCAGACAAGTCAAGACAGGGAATTTAGCATGAACACATTAACAAATCAGCTGACATAGAAATACAAAATTTTAACACACACTACCATCAGTTCCATAGTTGTTATGACATATAATAGAAGTAAAAGTAACATCAAACTGTTCCACAAAAAAACTACTAGAAGTTTAAGCTGACAACTCACAGTGTATCATCTAGACAGGTATGAATGATAAAACAAGAAAACGATCCTCAATTCGCAACTTCAAAGCTCAAACTCCTCATCCCTTAGAGCCATCTCGGCCGCCTCTTCATCCTCATCATCAAGAACAAAGTACTCGTTTTTCTCAACCGGCCTAAACATGTAAAACATCACCAAATAAAACGCAAGACTCGCAATCTCCTCGGCCGCACTAGCCACCCACTGGTACTTATACGCAGCAATCGTCTTCAACGCAAAAACAACAATCCTCGTAAAATACAAGTACCCAATAACCACAATATAAAACTGCCTAAACAAAGTCAACTTTGCCAAATTCCTCGCGGCTTTCCCATCCGTCTTCGACGTCTCCCTCAACGACCTAATCGACCACACAATCGGGAAAATAATCGCGCAACAACACACAATATCCACCAACAAAAACACCTGGTTCCACGTCACCCAATCCCTAATAAACGGCCCGGTCTCCCCAATCACAATCGACGCCACGTTCGCCAACACCTGAAGCGGAATCACAATCATCAAAACCTTCTTCTCCTTCTCTTGCAAAAACGGCTTCAAAAACGACCAACCCGTCCCAATCAACACAATGACAGTAAACAACAACACAACCCTAATAAACTGAAACATATAAAACAACACATCCCACCCATGAGCAGTCCCTGTAACCTTAACATAATGTTTATCCTCAGCAGCACAGATCAAGTTCAACGCCTTCATAATAAGCAACCCACCCATCAACAAATGAATCCGATGAACCGATCCTTTATTCTTCAAACATAAAGACACCCAAAACCCTAGAAAAACAATATACCCAACAGAAAACACAAAATACAGAGACGGAAGCTGAGTTAAGCCAGCAGACAAATAATCCTTTGCACCGTCATCAACATTATAAAGCTCTGTACGGACATCCATTGTAACTAAGCTTTCAGGGTTACAATTAGCGAAAAAGAGAGAATATTCGTTAGGGGAAGTGACGGGATACGATTTGTTGAATGAGGAATGGGGAGGGGGAGAAAGGTCACGGAAAGTGAAGAGTAAAGAGATGAATCGTGAATCGACGACACAGAAATTAGGGTTTTGTTGGAGTTCAAGAAGGACTTGGATTAAGGATTCTTCGGATAATAAAAAGAAGCCTAAACGGGCCGGATCTGGTTGGGATAAGGAGGAGGTGACGGAGACGGAGGAGATGGCGACGGTGGCCACGCCGGTGTGTGTGAACCCGAATTTTTCGAAGAGGATCATGGGCCGGTTGTCGGATCGGATCTTTAGAGATTTGATCTCGGCCGTTGATGGGGTGGTTAAGAGGGACAACAGGAGGAAGATGGTGGTGATGGTGGTGATGGTGGTGGTTAGGGGTAAAATCGTCATTTTGTATTGTTATTGGTGGTGGTGGTGGTGGGTTATGGTGGTGGAGGAAATGAGGGAAGGAGGGAGGAATATGGTGTGATGGGTTATTGTGAAGTGTAGAGATGGGGATGAGATTGGTTTATTGTGATTTACTCAAGGTGATGGGTGGATCTGAGCCGTTGGATTGATTGTGTTGACAGCGTGGAATATTGTAGTCGTCGTCGTCGTCTATGGGGTGGGTTTTGGAATGGATCTGTACCGGTTGGTTGGTTGGATGGTTGTTACATGTTGGATCAGAGCGAGCCCTGGTATATGTTCGTACGTAAGACTTTACGGAATTACAATCGTCCATTGTTAGATTGACGCTTAAAGATGGTGTCAGATTATTTTATGCGGAAACTGACTAGCTAGTAAAACCCTCTAGCTAACCACCAACCTTACGGTTGAGTGGTAAGCCAGGTGATGGTTAGATCCAAAACTAGTTCAGACAACATAGTCTGGGCGTGTGAGTGGGGGCAGGACCTGCAAGAGCGGATGTGAAGTACTTTGCCACCTCCGAATAAGACCTTCACCTTCCAAAAAAAAAAGTAAACCCCTCTAGCTTGTTTTCTAGGTAAAAATTGTGGGCAATAAGATTTGAACCCGAGTCTCCCTTTTTGAGAGAAACATAGAGTGTCGTTGTATCAAAACTAAGTAAGACGAGTTTTTCATTGTCAGGAAAAATAACGATGTGATAAAACAAGAATCAATGTAGTTATGTTGACCACTTGTTATCAAATCAAGACTAAATTAAGATAAGATTTATTGTCGTATTATAAGATCTGTGGTAGAACTAATTGTTCTATCAATACGTTGACCATAAAGGTTTTAAAAACCTAATAATGTTTTTTTAATCTATAACGATATTTAAACTATGAAAATTACATCAATAATGTTATACAAAAATTAAGAAAATCACACTTTGTTAGTTTACTTAAAGAACAATATTTACATTTACATTAAGTGTGTAAATCTCAGTTTAATCAAGTGTCAACCGTTAAGCTCCTCACTCACTTTCACGTATCATGAATTGGTGAAATGTGGTTTGGGTTTTAAGCGACTCTAAATAATTATATTATATATTTTTTAATATGAAAAATAAATAAAAATACACAAACTTTAGCCTCCACGCCCACGGTTGCCCTCACAGGCTCACACTTGCGCCTCGACGCCCCCTTTAGCAACCCAACATTATGGTGTTCGCACCCCATTTACCACGGTGGCAAGGCTTCCCGCTCTTTTTACCAAATCACAACACATACAGAAAAATAACAAATTTGAAAGAAAAAAATAGGCAAACACAAGATAGCAACATGTCAAACTAGGCTCATTCGTTAAGAAAATGAGAGTATTTGTATTCGTTTATGTTCGTTCGTCAATATTCTAAATACATGATCCTAAAACATATATTAATTCAAGCGAACTTATTATTCTTTTTATCATGCACCTTCGTCGCCAACCTCCCATGCCATCTCCGCCAGTGTCGCTGCCTTCTGTGACACCACTACTCGCACCATTGTTGCACCGCCTCCACGATCGTCGACGTTGCCTCCTCCGCCGCCACCGATACACATTATAACTATCTAGTATTGCCAAGAATTTATATAAAAATACAAAAAAGAACCCTATGCTTTGCAAGAATTGCCAAGTTTTAATTTTTTTTTTTTTTTTTTTTTTTTTTTTTTGTCCAAAACTGTTTATTCTTGCAAAACATGGTATTTTTATTTGCATTTACAACAGAACATTGGTTCACTGGCAGTGAAACACCAAATAAGATGTGATCCAGAAAGCTTTCTCATCTAGGGATCATATAGCATATAGTTTCTTGAAATCATCATTCTCGGAATCCGAGTGTACGGAAACGGATCCCGAGAGTGACTTACTACTCCTTTCCGACCGCCGAATACTCCTTAAGTTGCTAGCCTCGATTCGATGCATGATCACCCAATAACACATTGTTCCTAGTGTCGATGCCAATGTGACGGACCCTATAACCGCCACCCCAACTGCCAACCACCTCTCGTTTCCCACAACGACAAACGAAAGAGCAAGAAACGCGACTGAAACAAAAACACATGCTAACCACATTAACTTGTTGATAACCGCCATCACTTGTTTCTTAGCCCGTCGTTCCACCACCACGATTGACGTCTGAACCACCACCACCGCCAGTGATATGAATAGCGCAAGTGAGTCGAAGATCAAGAAAACAATGAACTCGGGATTTCCAGCTATATTTGCTTCACCCAAAATTTTATCAGGCGGGATTTGTTCTGATCCATCCACGTATTGTCCGGGCAGCTGGTATATGGCAGCAAAGGTTACTGTGGCAATCAAAACCGCCACAACAGTGGTGGAGTTGATGGCATTGTTGAGGCTTTCATGGTGCATTTTGTTTATACGTTTCCCGATCCCTTTAACGCGTTTGTGAGTTTTGAGTGTGTGCTCGAGTTGATCATGGACTTCATGTTTGATGTCACTTACAGTTTGTTTGAGTTCACGAGCCGGATTGGTCATTGGCGGTGGTTTTTTCAATGACTTTGCATTCACAATTCCGTGTTCTCGTAAGACTGTCGCAATATCGGGTCGTGCAAATTTCTCAGCAGTATCGAGCGCAGTTTCTCCAGATTTGTTGATGGCATCTTTTTTTATTATTTCCTTGTGACTTAGTAGTGCTAGAACAATCTGCAAATCAAGAACCGCGAAATCAAGCAATGTTCATGAGTTTTGACTTTTGAAGATTGTAGAAGTCAAAGTCAAAACAACACATATTCAAACTAAATTTGTAAGGGATTCTTTCCACTTTTTAAGATTATTAAGAAGTAAGACAGTAAATATTATAACAAACTACAATCATAGAGACATTGGCGCAAAACTCGCGATGATAAGTGAACAAATTTCAAGTCTAAAAACAAGTATTTTGACCTAAATGGTCAAAGTCAACTTTTGTAAAACAAGAGCATATGGTTGATAATTACCTCTAAGCGACCCTTTCGTGTAGCTATATGTAACGCAGTATTCTCCTTTTTATCAACCATGTTTATCAGCCCCTCATCGGCTGCAATAAGTTCATTAACAATGTCAACACTTTGTCCTTTAGCAGCCATATGAAGGGCGGTTTGTCCCTTTTTATCAGCTCTAGTAGTGATTTCGGGTACTTTCTCCAAAAGTGCTTTCATTACATCCAAATGACCCTTTCGTGCACAAGAATGTAAGGCGGTTTTATGGTTGCTTCTGGCTATAGTGGCCATACTACTATTTTTCTCCAATAAATACTTAACCACCTCAATATGACCTTGTTCACAAGCCGTGTGTAATGCCGTGGTGTTTGTTTGATCAAATGTCATTGAAAGCTCGGATTGTGATTCCATAAGAACCTTCAAAACCTCTGAAAAGAAACAATCGGGTCAAAATTTTAGAGCATAGTAAAAAAGATTGCAATAGGTCAATAACACTACAGATTGAATATATAAAAAGTGTAATATAACTTAAAAGCGTGCACCGATGGGATGGTCAGATAATGATATCTTGAATCCTAAAACGAGTTGAGTATAACGTTTATGTCCCTTGATTAAGGGAGCGTTTGGATGTGTTAAATTGAATAATCAGTTCCAGGTGCTTGGTTAAAAGTGATTAGAATAACCAGACTTATTTGGCAATCGGTAAATCGTTCTAGGAAAATGGTACAGATTGACTTTACAAGTCAAACCTATTGCTTCCTAAATTCAAGATTGCCTGATCATTAACATATATGCAAAAATACCTAACCAACTTCTAGGCATGATTGTTTGATTCGGACTCTAATCATCAAGAAGTCACTATGTGGCGAAAAAAGTAGACGACCAATCACTACCGGTTTCAAGAAAACGTTACAAATTGACTTTTTACGTCAAACATAATAACAAATGAAGGAGAATTCATGTTAGGTACAAGGATAAGGTTATCAAGAACTAGTTGTGTCACAATTTATTAGGCAAACAGTAAACCAGTCTCAGAAAATATTACAAGTTGACTTTTTTGGTCAAACTTATTACTTTCAAAATTCAAGATGTTTTGTTGATCTTGCAAAATATCAACCAATTTTATCTCTTTGTATCAAATTTATAATTAGTTTATCTTTCATATTTTTTTTCTCAAGAACTTATTTTATCAAATTCCAACTAAATTTAGTTCCTTTGACCTAAATAATCAACAATCGATGAGCAAAGATAAAATATACAAAACAAGCATCATAAGTTCATAACTTCATATTCAAATCCATACCAAGATCTCCTTGTTTCGCCGCAATATGAAACGCGTCAAACCCATTCTTCGCCTTGATCCCAGCAGCCTCCAAATCATAATACTTCATCATCTCCCTAACCAAATCCACACAACCATATTCAGCAGCCACATAAAGAGCGGTTTCACCGGATTGATTCGTTTTCGACAACAATTCCTTCAACTCCTCTTCATCTCTATTACCTAGAATCTCCATAACTGTATCCACATCCCCTGCTCTCACAGCAATATGCAAACTTGTATCATCTCTTTTCTCCATTGTCCTGTTTCTGCTCAAGCTCTGATGCCGGTTTCCGGTCATTTCGGTCACCGGAGACTCCATCTCACCGGATTATGATCAGAATCCCAATTCTAATAAATCACAAAAAATACCCATATAAATCAAAACTAATTATCAAGATTATTAATTTATTATCATACTAATCATTACTCATATGGGTTTTGCTCTGTTCAGATCAAGAACATTAATCTTGATAAAAAAATCAAAACTTTTATTGATTATAACCTAAAAATCAAAACTTTATTGATGCCCATATCAATAATAAAAGCTAAAGATCAAGATTATTATCATACTAATCATTACTTTAGCTGGGCAGTGCTCTGTTCAGATCAAGAACATTAAATGCTTAAAAAAATCAAAATTTTTATTGATTATAACCTAAAAATCAAAACTTTATTGATACCCATATCAATAATAAAAGCTAAAGATCAAGTTTATTATCATACTGATCATTACTTTAGGTGGGCAGTGCTCTGTTCAGATCAAGAACATTAAATGATTAAAAAAATCAAAACTTTTGTTGATCATAACCTATAAACCAAAGAATCTTACATGGGTTTAGAAGAATCTTGAAGAGTCTATTGCACAAACAAGGTAATAAGAAGTTGGGGATTTTTTATATTTTTTTTTTAAATGAAGAACAGAGAAGTAAAGTTTGATGAGGGATTATTGTTGGGCTGAAAATGGTGGATGATAAGCAAGTGAAATTAATAAACTAATAAAGTTTTAGTTATTTGAAAGGGTGATGGAAAGAAAGGTAGTTTTTAATAGTGATGAAGCAATCAATCATATGCATCCTTTTGTGGTAGTGGTGGTCTTGCTGCATCACAATATTCCTTTTCTCATATTTATTTGGCTGTTGGTGAAAGAATTGAATTATCTTTGACTATGAGGTTGTAGAGCATGTAACATGCTTTTCTCCCAAAAACTGTTTTTTTTTTTATATATATTTCATCTTCGATTTAGGCTTTGCCTGTTTCCTACCCTGGAGTGCCCGGTTCGAATCCCACGTCGGCCAGACTATGCTCATGTATAGCCTTGAGCGAGATGCCGTTCAAAAAAAAAAAAAAAAAAAAAAAAAGTTAAAAAAATATGTGTATCGCTGTTCACGAGTCGAGCCGAGTCGAAACGAGCCAACATATGCTCGTGTTTGGCTCGTTTACAACCGAGCGAGCATTTTTCAAGCATCAATTTTTTCGAGCGAGCAACGAGAGGAGAGTAACGTGGACAACCATAAAATTATGATGTTTCCTTCAATGTTTTTGTTGTCGAGGTGACACCCAAGGTCAAATTGTCTATTGTTGACACTAATATTGAGGTTTGAGTGTCCGAAATGAAGCTTAGGTTGAGGTAGTGGGCGATGAGCATACTGTAAAGAACAAGTGTCGCATTGTGACGTAGGGTGATTAAACGACGTTTAACAACGGAGGACTAATAACATAATGAAGTCAAAACTGTCATTTCACGACTTAAGGTTTACTATTAAACTTAGTGTTAAATTTTTATTGAATTAAGTGGGCTAGTTATATTTTATTTGTATATTTTGGGTCAAATGTTATATATGTAAAGCTAGAAATATTACTGTGATTTGTGTGTGTATATATTGTTAAAATAAGTAACATAGTTACATTTGTTCAATTCTTTTATCTTGTGTTTACAGATTACTTTGATATATTGCATAAGAGTCTTTGTAGGTGTTGGATAGTTCATTGATGATCAGATTGATTTAGTCGAGTACTAGTGCTGAGTAGCTGAGCTGAGTCGAGGATACACAAGTAATCAAGTGTTCGTGTGATACGTTAAGAGTTCGTGTGATATGTTGCAGCCCAAGTAATGATACAAGTGTTGCAGCCCAAGTGTTGATATAAGTCCAAGTGGAGTTCACAAGTGGGCCAGTCCATCAGTTGAAGATTGTGAGTTAAAGCTTAACTGGCCCATTGGCCCATCCGGTGCTACATGCCACGTTGGCAATCCGGATGTCCAGTATCCGAGCCTATAATCTAATGGTTCTGATTATAATCTCGTGTGTTTCTTTGATTTGATCTATGGTTCTCATTGGTTCGGTTGTGCTTGTTTACGAACCTAGTTACGAACCTTCTGTCTGACTATAAAAACCTTTGTCTCTCTCATAGATCAGTTTTTAGCTCTGTTTTCTTTCTTTCGAGTCTTGTATTCTCTCATTCGTCTAAGCTGTTGTAGTTGATCTTATTGATAAGATCAGATACATCTTGTATCTGATCTTTTGTTCAGGTCTGTTGATTGTTGATGGTAGTGAGAGTTTAGTTACAGAGTTCATTTGTATAATCTTGAGAGTAGTATTGTATTTTGAGTCTTTTCCTTTGAAATAAAGCATTCTGAGTATTTTGATATCATATTATCTTTGTAATATGGTATCAGAGCTCTAGGCTCTGTTTCATCGTCTTCTGCTGATTTCTAGGGTTTCTTGGATACTGTGAAGGTGTTGGATCTTCTGTTTGTCTTGGAAACTGGTGGTCTACTTCTAAGGAAAAACCTGATCTATCAGATCTAGGGTTTTGTGGATTATCTTTGGATTGGAAAAGAATCAGATCTAATCTCAAGATCTGTTGCTGTGATTGGAAGCATATTCTCTTGCTCTCTGATGTTGTAACCCTAAGTGAAGGTTACAACATTACGAGTTTAAGGAGAACCCTAACTTGGGCCCCCTTTGGTGAGATCTTTCCTGGATTTTTTGTTTTTTTTAGAGTCAGTCTTAAGGAGTCTTTGCCAGGGCTTGAGTCCCTGTTATAGATTTAAGGTTGGTCTAGAGTTTCTAGGTGGCTCCTGTACGAGGACCTGCACTGGCACCATAAGAGTGATGAACCAGTGATCTGGATCACCAGTACAGCTTCGCCGAAGTGTCTTGACCTTGACCTTGTGTGCTTCTGTTTGTTATATTGTTCTCTATTTGTTTGTTTTGGTGTGATCTGCTGTTTGTTTCTTCTGTTGGTTTACTATGGGTGATGAAACTGAGACTCGTCCTACAGGACCTCTTGTGGATCCAACATCCAACATTACTTTAGTAAATAAGTTGGATGCTAGTGATCCTCTGTTTCTTCATCCCAGTGATTCAACTAATTTGACTATAGTTAATATAAAATTGAAAGGAACTGAAAATTACAGTGTATGGTCTAATGCTATGATACTTGGTTTACAAGTTAAAAACAAATTAGGATTTGTTAATGGAGAATGTGTTAAAAATGTTGATGATCCTGTGTTAGCTAGGCAATGGGATAGGTGTAATTCAATTGTGCTCACTTGGATCTTGAATTCTATGTCTGAAGAATTGTATCTAGGACAAGTTTTCTCTAAACTAGCTTCTGATGTTTGGAAAGAGTTAAAAGAAACTTATGATAAAGTTGATGGTTCTGTGGTGTTTGATTTATATCAAAGAATAAATAGTTTTAGTCAAGATGGTTCTTCTGTGTCTGAATATTATCAAAAATTAAATGTCATGTGGAAACAATTGGATCAGATTCTCCAATTGCCTCCATGTACTTGTGATGCATCTAGGGACTTTAATAATTTCAGTCAAATGATCAAGTTAATGCAATTTTTAATGGGATTAGACAATTGTTATCAATCTGTTAGAACAAACTTATTAACCAGAGATACTCTTCCTTCTGTTAAAGAGGCATATGCTGTTGTTTCTAGGGAAGAATCACATAGGAACTCTAGTGGTTCTAGTAAGAAAACTCAAACAGTTGGTTTTCTTGCTAAAACCAATGAGTTTGTGGATTTTAATAAAAGATTTAATAACAAGAATACTAATCAATCTGGTTTAAAATGTACACATTGCAATAAAGTTGGTCATGTGGCTGAAAAATGTTTTGAAATAATTGGATACCCACCCTGGATGAGGTCAAGGGGTAATCAGGCTAAGAAAGTGGGGGGTAATGCTAAGAATAGTAATGTTACTATTGAGTCTAATGCTCCTACTGCTTCTTTAACTAATGATCAGTTGTCTAGGCTTTTGAGTTTGTTAAATGATAAAGCTAAGGAAACACCACAAAGCTGCAATGTTTCAGGTAGCTTTTTTTGTGCAAATGTCTGTGGAAAACCTATGTTTGGGTTTGCTAGTAATGTAGGGAATAAGATTAAAATAGGATGGATTGTTGATTCAGGAGCTAGTCAACATATGGTCACTGATGATGTTGAGTTAACTGACTATGTTGAAGTTACTGATTTAAATATACATGTTAATCATCCTAATGGTACTAAAGCTTTAGTTACTAAAATTGGTAATGTCAATTTAGCAAATGGTGTTGTTTTAAAAGATGTGTTGGTTGTTCCTGAATACAATGTTAATCTTATTTCTGTGCACAAACTGGCTAGGGATAATAAATTGTATGTTGGTTTTGATGAAAATGCATGTTATATACAGGACCTTGTAACCAAGAAAGTCCTGGTGACTGGTAAACAGTTTGAAGGACTTTATCTGTGTGGAAATTCCTATATGTGTAATAAGGTAGGTATTAGTAATACTGATATGTACAATATTTGGCATGCTAGGCTTGGTCACCCTTCTGAACATGCAATTAAAATTTTCAAAAATAGATTCAACATAGGTGAACATGATAAAATTCAACCATGTGAAATATGTCACAGGGCTAAACAACATAGAGAACCCTTTCCATTAAGTGAACATAAATCTAGTTGCATAGGTGAATTGGTTCATTTAGATGTATGGGGTCCCTATAGAGTTGTTAGCAGGGATGGTTTTAAATATTTCTTGACTATTGTTGATGATTATTCCAGAACTGTATGGGTTTGTTTGATGAAAAATAAAACTGATGTGTTTGAAAATGTTAAAGAATTTTACAATTTAATCAATACTCAGTTTCATAAACAAATTAAATGTTTCAGGAGCGATAATGGACTTGAATTTGTTAACAATCAAATGACATTGTTTTGTAAGGATAAGGGAATAATACATCAAACAACATGTGCCTATACTCCTCAACAAAATGGAATTGTTGAGAGGAAGCATAGACACTTGCTTAATGTTGCTAGGGCTTTACTTTTCCAAAGCAATATTCCTATAAGGTTTTGGACTGAATGTGTTTTAACTGCTGCATACTTAATCAATAGGACACCCACTGCTGTGTTAGGAAGAAAAACACCTTATGAGCTTCTTTATGGTTTTGAACCCTTTCTTGATCACTTGAAATTGTTTGGATGTCTGTGTTTCTGTACTGTTTTGAATGAGTCTGATAAGTTTAGTAGTAAGGCTGAAAAATGTGTTTTCATAGGATACTCTAATGAGAAAAAAGGATATAAGGTTTTCAGTTTAGATAGTAAAACTGTTGGTTTTTCAAGAGATGTAAAATTTTTTGAAGAATGTTTTCCTTTTAAAGAACCTAAAATTTTTGAAACTTTTGATTCTATAAATAATAAATCTATCAACAGTCTAAAATTTTTTGATCTTTATGAAAACACAGACTCTTCAAACAGTTTTGAAGTAGAGGATCCCAATGATGATGGAAAGGGTCAAGGTAAGCTAGATGTAGGAACACATGAAAATCAGCAATCAGGAAGTCAATCTAGTATTGTTAGTGACTTGGCTGGAAATCAGCAGTCAAACAATAAGGATTCTGACCCTGATAAGGCAGAACATGTGAATACTACACATGATAAATCAAAACAGTCTGAGGGTGATACTTCAGAGTCTGATAATGTGAGTACTATTAGAAGGTCATCTAGAAGTTCTAGTTTTCCAAATAAGTATAATGAATTTGTGGTTGATAGTAAGGTTAAGTATAGCATAGATAAAGTTGTTAATTTCACTAAGCTGTCTTATGATGCTAAGTGTTTTGCTTCTGCTTTAACCAAAGGCTTTGAACCCAGGAATTTTAGAGAAGCCTCTAATAGTCCTGAATGGGTTCAAGCCATGAACAATGAAATAGAAGCTTTAAACAGAAATAACACATGGTCTATTGTTGATAAACCTAAAAACAAGAATATTGTTGGAAACAAATGGATTTTTAAAATAAAATACAAATCTAGTGGTGAGATTGAGAGATTTAAGGCTAGATTAGTGGCTAAAGGTTATAGCCAAAAGGAGGGTATAGATTTTGATGAAACATTTGCCCCTGTTGTTAAGATTGTAACTGTTAGATGTGTTATTGCATTAGCTGTTTATAATAATTGGGAATTATACCAATTGGATATAAATAATGCTTTTCTTTATGGTGATTTAAATGAGGAAGTCTACATGAAACTTCCTGAAGGATACTTTGGTAATGAAAATAACAAAGTTTGTAAATTAAATAAGTCACTATATGGCCTTAAACAGGCTCCAAGAATGTGGAATGAAAAGTTAGTAAATGTTTTACTTGAAATAGGTTTTAATAGAAGTAAATGTGATCATTCCATGTTTGTTAAACAAACTGATTCTGTGTTTGTTGTGTTACTTGTTTATGTGGATGACATTGTTATGACTGGTAACTCTTTGGATGAAATTGATAAAGTTAAAACATGCTTAAAAACTAAGTTTTTGATTAAAGACTTGGGAAAATTGCAATACTTCCTTGGAATAGAGGTCATAAGGGTTAATGATGATCTCATTTTGACCCAAAGAAAGTATTGTACAGATCTCTTGTCTGAATATGGTATGTTGGGGTGTAAACCTGTCAATGTGCCTATTGATCAAAATCATGTCTTAACCAAAGTTGTTGATGATGATTCAATTCCTATTGAGAATTTAACTGGATATCAACAACTGATAGGGAAGTTAATATATTTATCACACACTAGGCCTGATATATCCTATGCTGTGCATTATCTTAGTCAATTTATGCATGCTCCAGTTAAGGGTCATCTAAAGGTAGCTTTTAAGCTGCTTAGATACCTTAAATTGTCTCCTGGAAAAGGTATAAGGTTTAAAAGAAATAGTCATTTGAACCTTAGTGCCTATTCAGATTCAGACTGGGGAAAATGCATAAAAACTAGGAAATCAGTCACTGGGTTTTGTGTGTTCCTTGGTGGTAATCTTGTTTCTTGGAAAAGCAAGAAACAATCTACCATTTCCAGGTCCTCAGCAGAGGCTGAGTATCGTGCCTTATGTGCTGCAGTTTGTGAGACTATGTGGATTAAAAATCTGATGTTTGAATTAGGAATAAATGTTGATATTCCTATTGATATATATATTTGTGACAATGATGCTGCTATTTCTATAGCTGCAAATCCAGTCTTTTATGATAAAACTAAACATTTTGAACTTGATCTTTATTTTTTAAGAGATCAAATTGTTAAGGGGTTAGTAAAGACTGTACCTATAGATTCTGAAAGGCAAATTGCAGATGTGTTTACAAAAGTTTTGTTGGCATCTGCTCATGAAGGTATGTGTAATGGGTTATGCTTATTTAACCCATTTGGGTAAAAGAATTGAGGGGGGGTGTTAAAATAAGTAACATAGTTACATTTGTTCAATTCTTTTATCTTGTGTTTACAGATTACTTTGATATATTGCATAAGAGTCTTTGTAGGTGTTGGATAGTTCATTGATGATCAGATTGATTTAGTCGAGTACTAGTGCTGAGTAGCTGAGCTGAGTCGAGGATACACAAGTAATCAAGTGTTCGTGTGATACGTTAAGAGTTCATGTGATATGTTGCAGCCCAAGTAATGATACAAGTGTTGCAGCCCAAGTGTTGATATAAGTCCAAGTGGAGTTCACAAGTGGGCCAGTCCATCAGTTGAAGATTGTGAGTTAAAGCTTAACTGGCCCATTGGCCCATCCGGTGCTACATGCCACGTTGGCAATCCGGATGTCCAGTATCCGAGCCTATAATCTAATGGTTCTGATTATAATCTCGTGTGTTTCTTTGATTTGATCTATGGTTCTCATTGGTTCGGTTGTGCTTGTTTACGAACCTAGTTACGAACCTTCTGTCTGACTATAAAAACCTTTGTCTCTCTCATAGATCAGTTTTTAGCTCTGTTTTCTTTCTTTCGAGTCTTGTATTCTCTCATTCGTCTAAGCTGTTGTAGTTGATCTTATTGATAAGATCAGATACATCTTGTATCTGATCTTTTGTTCAGGTCTGTTGATTGTTGATGGTAGTGAGAGTTTAGTTACAGAGTTCATTTGTATAATCTTGAGAGTAGTATTGTATTTTGAGTCTTTTCCTTTGAAATAAAGCATTCTGAGTATTTTGATATCATATTATCTTTGTAATATATATAATTATATACCTAATAAATGAATAATAATTTATTCGAGCCGAACCAAGCCGAGCAGACCTTTGCTCGTGCTTGGCTCGTTTACAAACCGAAACAGGCCGATAGGCTGATTTACATCCGAGCAAAGGATCGAGCAAGCATCTTTCGAGCATTTTCCAAACGAGCGACTAGCAATTTGAACAACCCTAATGTGTGTGATTTATATTTGTAGTGATGTTAGTTGATCATTTGTAAGGGGTATACCGTATGTAAAAAGCTATCAACGCTTGTGATCGTAGATGGTGTTGGTGAGTTAATTCGTCATTAGTATCAGAGAAAACTTATTGCCTAAAAGCTTACTATGATATAATTTGAAAAAATAATTATACTATGTATTAATTTGAAGATAAGGTGAACACTAAGAGCTATTTTCATCATTTCTTCACTGAAGGCAAGGTTACTTTAGTTACTACACAATAACTAAGTCTCACATTTGTTTATTTTGTTCATTTAATTCTACCATTTTTAAAAATCACAACTTAACAATGATGATATTAGAAAGGGTAGGTATAAAATTCAAAAGAAAAAAAATTCAAAATAACAAATTAGCAACATATGATGTAAATAATTGGATAATACTTTTGATCATTTTCACCTTTGATCATTTTCAAAGTTAAAGAATTATCATCATGTTGGGATACATCTCACTCATCTTCTACACACCATGATTGGTTCAATGACAGGAATAACGGCACATGCATACTTCCATGGGCATATATAGGAGTGGTAAACTATGGCACGACAAAATTTATCAGGTTTTGGTTGTTATATCCCTTATTTATTAAACGGGTCATGTTTGCGTTGATCTATTATATTAAATAAGTCCACGCGTTTACTAACTATTAACCCATTTATTACAAATTGTGAACACATTTGACTCATTTAGTAAAATGGGTAAAACGAGTCATGGTTGGGTTACAATTTTTTAACTGTGCGCAAGTTAGGTTGATGCCTTTAACAAATGAATATATTGGTCACGTCCAGGGTCAACGTTTCAAACTGCCATGGTTGACCCGAACGCACATTACCCATGAAGAATGGTTGGTTGCCCGAAAGCCATTAATCTCATTCACATTTAACATATCAACCACAAAGCTTACTTAGAGCCTACTACGGGTGGTCTAACCTCACATGCAATTTAGATTCACCAAAAGGAATTTAATGAATGGAAAACAAGTAAAACCCGAAAGATAGGCTAAGGCTCTTATCTACAAATTAAAAGCTTAAGCATTTATGTTCAACCCAGTTCAAGGTGGCATGAGAGGTGAGTTTGTGTATCGCTTGAGTATTACTTTAATATCTCACTCTCATTTATTCTCCATTTTAAGAATGTGGTAAATAATATATTTATTAAATTACTTCTTTTATATCATAATTACTATTACTATTACTATTAAATAAAAATGTGTGTTCTACAATATGTGTGTGCGTAACTGCGTATTAGCTAACAGATAAGCAGGGGCGAATCAATCAAACTCATGCCTTAAACAAAATTTTAATATCAAACATCTTTTGTTAATAAATATGTAGCATAAGTTGAACCGGGAAAAAAATAGGTTAAACTGGAAATTTTCAAATTTTATTAGAGTTTTTTTTATTTTTTTAGCCGGTTGGTTGAACCGTTAGAGGTTTCAGTTTGACATTCAATCCGGTTCTAAAAACATTTAGCATAACAACCTTCCCATCAAGTTGTATTTCAAATTCCTCTTAAACAAGTACTTAAAATATCGTTATAAGATCAATTAAAATAATATTATAAAAATTGACCAAAAGAATATAATATGACGAAATATTTTACTATATAAATAATTTGTTTCATACTACCATTAGTAGTACCTTTTCTATTATGATGTGCTGCTGCTTCTTCTGGATTGTGCCTAAAGGCAATAATAACTACCAATTTTCTTTTTTAAGTATATAAATGCAAAAAGAAAAAAAAATGAATAGTGTTGGATCAAATTTCTTTCATGACACAAGAGTTAATTTCACTAATCAATGTCACTCTATATCGGAAACGTATATGACACGCTAAAAAGTTTAGTAGTGTCACATGACATCGTTACGTTCTACTTAGATCCGCCCTGAAAACTCCTATTAATAAAATGTTTAAAACCGAAGGACTAACGTACTCCGGACCTACCTCTAGTCATTTTTCATAAGTCTAAACTATGAATATGATAGCTTTAAAGATTAATTATACGGTTAGTCTCTTTGTGTCAAAAACTACATTATTGGACCTAGGTATGTATAACTTGAGAAAAATCATGTTACTTTATGCATGACTTTAGACTAGTGGTGTAGTTTGTAAAAAATGTGTATCAAATTCATATATAAACATACCACATCATGAACTATCCGTATTTACGTTTTTAAAAATCGGTTAATATCGGCCGGTTATACCGGTATTACCGGTGCTGGATGTAAATCCGGTACAAAATATCCGGGAAATAGGGGAAACAACATCGACTTTGTACCACCAGTAAAATTCGGTATATCGGTTTGAACCGTTATATCGATACCGAACCATGTTACTTTTTTGGTTTGTATTTTACTTTTGATCGCCCCATCTCCATATTTACTCCCAATTTTAACCTAACAACTTTCAATATTCCATCTCGATTGATAAAAATTCAAAACCTGCTTCATCGCTCCATTTTTCATGACTTGTTCTAGACTTCCATATTCATCCACCAATTTTGTTTGAAGTCTCCATCTTCATCGTTCGTTCGTAGATAATCAGGGCCGGCCCTTAAGGGGTGCGGGGAGGACTCCCGGCCCGGGCCTAATTTCTTGGGGGCACATTAACCCTCCGGCAATCCAAGTTTTCTTAACAGTGATGTCTTTAATTCGATGGATCTTTGTATGTTTGAGCCCCAAAATTGTTAATCAAGTATTAATCAAAGTGAAAGATACTTTATATAAAACAGAAAGTAAAGAAATGTTGAGAGAGATTAAGAATTAAAGAAGAAAATGAAATAGTTTGAGAAAAAAAATTGCAGGTTTATTAATGAGCGTAGGACTAGAAAAAATGAAGAAGATGAAATGAAGGGATCTCACACTTAGTTGTTTTTGCTTTTTATTAGTCGGTTTTGACTTCCTTTTTAACTTTTATTTTTGTTATGAAACAAATTTTTTTTAATTGTCAAACTTTCACCCTTTGTGGTATTCGAACTCCCAACCTCCCACAAGAGGGTTTGTTCCCTCCACCGTTAGACTACAACCTAAGTGGGAAATAAAATTTGATCCATCACTTTGATATTATTTTAATCATAGCTTAAAAAATAGTTTACATTATTTATTTCGGTAAGGCCTAAAGCTAAAGGTATGGGGCACAATTTTTGCAGCTTAGCCCGGGCACCTGAATTTTCAGGGCTGGCCCTGTAGATAATCATTTTAGTTCGCGATTGGTAGGTATTTTTTTTTCTTTAATTTTTTGTTGTTGACATTAGTATGATGTGTGTTACGTGTGTGTATATAGTCAACTTGATTATTCCATTTTTTAGCCAATCCATGATTCAAAAACCGATTTTTAAAACATTGACCCGCATTATTAATTCCAGCTTCAATGAAGTAAAAACTTAAAACATATTGCTTTGCAAGATATGGCAATGACGAATGTATAAAATGCAATAACATATAATCCAACCAACCTTCTAGAACATGCTATATAAGTAACATTGTTTTCAAACTACGTTTGTCAATTACACTTTGGAAGTTTTGTTTGATGACGTGGCCCCACTGGGTTGTGTATAGTAACTTTCGACAGTGACATATGGTTGACTTGAGTAGCCGCCGTGGCCCACTAGCATCTCTTTACATTTGATATTTTGTGCCCAATGGATATCATCATCACATATTGTCGGTTTTTCATAGGTATTGTTTCAAAAGCGGAATTTTTATTTTGATAATTCTCCAAACATCATTTATATCATATACTTGCAAAATTACAGAGATCTTTATGTCTGATAATAGATATAGATATAGATATAATTATGTACGTGTGCAAATCTTTTAGATGAAAAATGCTAATTATAAGAATATATTATGAACAAATATGTTCAATGGCCAATTCTAGATGACATAAATTAAATCACTCATCGTCAGAGTTTTTTTATTTTAATATAAAGAGGTTGGTAATGTACAAAGGGGCCTTAACTTACAAAGCATACGAAGGCTCCTGTAATTGACACGCGTCGTTTGCTTCAAGGGTAATTTTGTCCACTGATTTTGATTTACAAACCCACTAATCAAACGCATCGAATTCAGGCATATATACACATACTTCCTTCCCCATCAGTAGTAGATATCTCTTCAATCCTAATATGTCATGCTAATCAACCATAACATAAAATCAAATCATTTGCTTACATATTATGCATGAGGAAGAAGGCGAATTCAAAATGAATCATCAATAGGTTGTTTATCACCTTCAATTTATTGTTCATATTCATCGTGGCGGTGAAGAAATTGGAATTGGGGAAACTTGTTTCCAATTCAAATAATTGTTGTTATCAACCTTCACTACCATGAAATTAGTAGGCATTGGTTTGATTTAATTAAAAATATTAGTAGTTTTGTTGCAGAGGTTGTAGCCATGGATGAACAAGATGACATGAGAAACATGAAGAAGGAGGAGGAGGAATGATAATTACTCATCACAAATCCAAATCACGCATGTTATACTACACAATGACGCATGTTATAGATGATAATGACACACGTTATAGATGGTAATAATGCATGTTATAAAAAAAAACCCACTTTTACCGATCACAAATCCAAATCACACATGTTATAGATAACAATGACGTACGTTATAAGAAAACCCCACTTTTTTTTATAATGATGCACGTTATAGATGACAATGACATACGTTATAAAAAGCTCACTTAATTTTTTTAAAGGTATAGCAATATGGTATGCAAATTAAAGAGATTAAAATGTTTGTTTTTATGGTGTATTTTTTATAAAAAAAAAATAGTATGAAAAAAGCTATTGACGTTTAAAAAATTAGGGTGAAACTTAAAAAAAAAAAAAAGTCAACAATTATAGGCTATATCTGTTTTACCCTTCCCAACTCATTCATTCCTTTGTTCATGCATAATTTTCAATACAAATAAATCTTTCAATCTCATCCATTAATTCGCTAGATCAAAGACTCACATTCTTTCGTATCATTTTCATGTTGATGTTCCTTTGTATCTTAAACTTTCTCTTAATGTAAAATGGATGTTATTTTCTTGTCTAAAATGTTTATGATGTTATTCATGATGGTCCATGATAAAATCACTTGACGTTGGTCTTTTTGGTTTTAATGCAGAACGGATGTTTTTCTCTTAACTAAAATGTCTACAATGTTGTTCATGATGGTCTATGATATGTTAAAATTATGTTCTATCAACAATTTTAGATGATATAAATTAAATCATTTTTTTTTCTTGAAATTCACTTCCATTCAACCAAACACCGGCCGGTCCTCAAAGCGAGGACCGCCAAAAACAAACTATACCATATACAACAATGATTTACGCCACTCAAGCCAAGATAAATTCCTATACTTCGATCTATTTGTAACCAAAAGAAAGAGAGACTTTTAATATTAGCAATTACACATCTTCCGATTACTGGTTTTCCTTTAAAAACCTTCTCGTTCCTTGCTATCCAAATGCACCAAAATGATGCCTTGGATGATTCTCTTGCCCCATTTGTTACCTCCCGTAGTTTTGTACACATGTAATAAATCCCGACTAGAAAAAACAAAAATATGGGGAAGTCCGCACCAAGATCCAACGGCCGACCATATCTCTTGAGCAATCTCACAACTGCAAAATAAGTGCTCTGGAGTCTCACTGCCCCACTCATAAAAATCACAATTTAGGCTACTCACTTGAATGTTACGCCTACCCAACTCCGTCTTCATAGGAACCCGACCCGTCTCAACCCTCCAAGAGAAAACATTGCATTTTAAAGGAACCCATCCTGTCCAGCACATTAAAAAATACTCTGCATTAGTTATGTCTTGCTACAGCAAACTTTACACCTCTTTCACACTACAATAATCAAGATCTTTATTGGTCCATTTCCACACATCCTGGCATCCTGCCCATTTTGTGTGCTGAGACCCGCAAACATTGTCTGCATATCAGAAAACGCTTTGTTCACCTTTAACCGCATTGGCCTTGGGAAAAAATGACTTATACAACACCATTGTTGTTCCACCCAAGCCACCCGATCAGCCACTAAACAGAATTTATTGGTTTCTATCCCATAAAGAGTAGGACATCGTATGCACAAAGGCGTGTCCCCGACCCAATAGTCATGCCAGAAGCGGACATCTCGACCATCGCCCACTTTAGCTATAAAATTAAACCTTAAAGGTCTGTTCTAAATCGACAATTTCTCACACAATTGAACAATAAACTGCCAACATCCTCTAACTTGGTTATTAGCCGGTAAGGAAAAAACCTTGGACCGAGACTTATGGCATGCTTCTATAATCTTTCTCATTTTGATCCTTACGAAATCTGACACTCCACTTGAATAATAGCGCCTCATTCACCTCTTTCAACCTAGGGATCCCTAACCCTCCTGAATTTTTATTCAAAGTGACTCGCTCCCAGCAAACCCAATGAATCTTTTGGGTCCCTGATTTATAAAGAGAAAAATAGTAAATGGGAAGGCTAACCAAGACCGATTTAATGATAGTAACTCTGTCCCCAATGGATAAGGTTCTAGCTTTCCAACCCGAAAGCCGAGACTCAAAAATCTCAACCACTTTTCTCCAATTGCAACATCTAGACATCTTTGCACCCACCTTAATACCCAGGTAGTCAAACGGAATGGACCCAGTTTTGCACCCAGAAGAAACCGTCGTTTGATGTACTTCTTCTTCAGATTGACGTTAGTCTTTTTGGTTTTAATGTAAAACTGATGTTATTATCTTAATTAAATGTCTATAGTTCATGATGGTTCATGGTATGATAAAATTATGTTCACTTGACGTTAGTCTTTTTGGTTTTAATGTAAAACGGATGTTATTATCTTAACTAAAATGTCTACAATGTTGTTCATGATGGTCTTAACTAATGTGATGTGGAGTGTATATAAATATTAGTTATTTTAGCTGGTTTTTGCACGAAATCAAGTCATAAATTGGTAAAACACAATAAGATCACTCAAAATATCACGCTGGAGCAATGCACCCTTCGTTGGTGGAATATGGTGATAGTAAGATACCGAGGTCGTCCAAGAATACAACAATTTTTAAGTACCGAAGTGTTATTAACGTCTAGTCAAGCCATAAAAATAGTGCTTTTTTGTAAATTCTTATAAAAAGAACCTAAAACTAAACAAATAACATATAGGTGATTTTAAAATCCGATAAAGAATGGACCACTTGGGCTTTCACTTCCCCTTGATGGTTGTTAACTAATTTGGTTATGGATTTCCAAAATTTTACTTTAGAAAAACACCATACGCCTCTAGAAAGTTGTTCCAAGTACTCTTCGAGACAATTGTCCAAAGTCGTTCTTTTAATACCTAGTAAAACATTGTGTATGTTAATGCATAAAGTCATGGGACGTCTTTTTGTGGGCGTCGTCACATTTCAACCATATTAGAAAGAAGCTGCATGGCAACCATCTGCAAAGTCAGAATCAAACCCACAACTTTGAAGTGAAGAAGCAAACGACTATCCGTCATTGAGCTTTTGTATTAAGTAAAACTATTCACAATGGATTTATTCTACCAATTATCATGGAACTCTTGGTTTAATCATATCCCTGCAAGATTAGTTAAGATGAAATAAATTAAGTCCTTAATGCTTATTTGTCTTCATGCTTAAGGCAAGAGTTTACCAAACCCGAAATTCCGAACAATAACATCTAACCCTTTTTCAAGCAATTAACGTGTTAATATTACATAAAATAGAAAAAAATGAATGATTGACTTAATAAAGAAAAGGTAGATGATTTGTTTTTAAAGATTTGAAAACTCACTTTCTATATGTTAATTAGTACTTAAACTTAGTCACTAAGTCACACACACACGTACACCGTTTGTCTAACCATAGTCTGTTCAATTAATTTACCATCAATGAGTTGTTTTTCCCTAAGTAGGCAAAAGAACTTTTGCCACTCATGGCTTTGAAGATATTCATTAACAAATTTGATTAGATTTTATAAATCATCAAAGTATTGAAAACTAATTAAACTTGTTCTTACAATCTTATGATTACAAAATCAATGCAGAAAAGAGGTATAATGGGAGTAGGATCCAGGGGAAATGAAAGAATTAAGAGTATAGGTTGAAGCTGGTGACTGGACATAAATTTGCTTGTATTTTATCAAGATTTTCTTAATTGACCATCTATTTACATTGATGCAACAACAATATACCAATGTGTTTACGCTGACAAAAGAGCAAAATCATCAAATAAAAACAAAGCTGAACATCAAAACATAGTGAATTGGGAACTCCAGAGTTCAAATTGCAATAGCTCCATTAGGTGGGAGGTCTAATGCTGTGATTATGTGAAAGCAAGAGTAGGCAAAACAACCTATAACCGAACATAGAGAAATACCTGGTCAATAAAGATAAGGTGTGGTAATTCTACAAAACATGTGTGAAGCAACTTAAGTCATTTTAGCATTACAATCTTCATGAAAGAGGAAAGTGCTAGTACCTCAGATAAACCCCACACCTAAATAGAATTTAGCAAGAGCTTTCAAACGCGCAAGCGAAAGTTCTAAGCCCATCTCAAATAGCTGAATAGATAATAGAATGTGTTACAAGTGAATTATGAATCTTTTGGTTAAGGTAATTAATGGGTTATTTTACAAGTGAATTACGCATCAACTAGGTATTTTTGGAAAAGGCGGCCACCATATAAAAGAAGAGAATAGACACCAACTCGATCGTGGATCTGGTAGCTATAATACATATCAGTCATCAGCCTTTTCTTTTTGCTACTGTCAACTTGATGCAAATGAAGATGTGTTGACCTGCTTGCGTCACCGAAAGGAAATAGCAACGGGTATTCTAATGGCATATAACATGGATGTAACTTACTACCTCTTTGAGGTGTTCCGTCCTTTGAATGTATGATAACATCGTACTCGCTAGCATTAGCATCATCACCACACACAACACCACCTAAGGTACCTGGAGTGAGGGCTCCATATCTCTTATCTAGTACATTGTTGTAAAGGCGTATAGAATAGTTATTCTCCATTGAATCAGCCATCTCCTTGGCAGTTTTAAAAACACGCACATACTCATTATGGGTGGTTAACACATCATTAAGTGTCCTAACAATATCAACAGAAAGAATACTTTGAGCCGAATCACAAAAAAAAAAAACGGAGCCTATTTGAAGTTTCCTTCTCATTGTCGTAAATGTATAATTGCAAAAAACGTGGCTTCTCATTGGATGGTGGACACAAAGACCCAATCCAGTGTGAAATTTGGCCTTATATCTTAAAAACATAAGGGCCACGACCATCGTTAACTGTTTCATCAATCTCCGCCCCAAATGATGTCATAGAGAACATGCTGTTGTATGCTCTAATATTTTCCATAAAATGATCTTGCTCAAACAACTGCATGATGACAGAAGGCGGATGAATAGGAAAAGGTAACCTTATAGAACCTAATCTACAACACCGAGTATAGCGAGGATGCTGAGCACGAGACCAATGTACCACACCGAGTATTCACAAACGTAGCAACAATCTCCACAATCAGAATACAAAGGAAGCGGCCTTTGTACAACCTCGGATGATAATGTAGATGGATTATAAAGTAAGCGTTGTCGACGTGACTGCCTTTGAGAAGACCGTGCTGTAGAACTTTCACCTGTTTCATATGTACTAACTATTTCTCTACGTTTACCAACTGTACTCATAGGTAAAAGTTTTTTAGTGAGATGAAATATAAATTAGTAACACCAACAATACATATACGGGTCATAACAAAAAACATGCAATAGGACGATAAAGAATAAAACATACAAGAAAATAAACCAATAATAAAACATGCAAATTTAAGTCACCATAAACGGAACATGTTGAGCGGTTTTTATTATTATTATTAACAAAAGTTATGGAAGTGGTAAGCTAATTTTTAGAGTTTTAGTGTTTTTATTAATGTTTATGGTTTTTAAGTTGTAGCTAGAAGTTATATCTAGAATGATTTATGAGTTTGTTTGAATATTAATGAAGGATTGTTGTTCATCAGTGGTGTGTTTTTTAAATGGAACATTGTGTGTGGATTTTGTTGTGTTTGGTTTTGCGGTTTAGGTTGTTGATGTATATTATTATGTTGGTGTATTTTGTTTGATTAGTTTAAGTGTTGGGTTTTAAGTGATGGTTTGTGGTGGTGGGGGTAAGGATTACGGAGGTCAGAGATGGTTGCGGCTGTGTCGGGCCTCATGTGTTTATTGTGGTTCAACTTTTAACAATAATGTAATCCCTTAAAAAACTTGAAAAATACTCAAAATCCCTATGTCATGTAGCTAAGGAGTAAGGACTTCAGTAGAGATAGCAAGCCTTAACATGTATAGTTGTTTCCTATACTGTTCTTAAGACCTACAACAATGACAAAAAGGATAACGGCATAAATGTAAATAACGTTGAAAATCTGCCTAAATTAGTTACTATTCACAAGACTCTTGAGCTTTTGTTTATATATAGAATAAGTCGAATACAAACAGTGGTTATAGGGAAAGAGTATTATACAAGATACTTATATGAAATGTTGTACTGTTATTGAAAGGTTAGAAATCTTTCTATCTTATTTCCTATATTGATTGTAGTGAAATCTTGCATAAGAGGATAGCAAGTTACAAATTCTATTTTGTTTTTTACTTCCTTTCTTCTTTTTCGTTTCGGATTGAAAGAGGAAGAGTTGATTAAATGAAAAATCCAAAGGAGGTTCATGGCCAAGGGTAAAGATGTGCGAATACCGGTTCTTGGAATGTACCGCTTGTGTTCGAAACGGTGTTAATAAGGAATCAACGGGCATTTCCAGATATCTTACTCAAAAGAACCGGCACAATACGCCTAATCGATTGGAGGGAACTCATCGATTCATCTAGTACTAGTATTGAAATACAGAATTCGTTTATCAATTTACTAGATTGAAACTTTATCACGGTCAAAAATGGATAGATCCAATGTCGCATTCAGTAAAGATTTATGATACATGTATCGGGTGTACTCAATGTGTCCGAGCCTGTCCTACGAATGTATTAGAAATGATACCTTGGGACGGATGTAAAGCCAAACAAATAGCTTCTGCTCCAAGAACAGAGGATTGTGTCGGTTGTAAGAGATGTGAATCCGCCTGCCCAACAGATTAAAGGTCCCGGTCTCGGAAGAGACGCAACATTACGAGCTATTCGCAGAAGTGGTATACTATTAACTTTCGTACGGGATGTAACCCCTATGCCACATAATGGCTGTAGACCCCCGAAAAAAAGAGGTGTGTAGAAATAAAAATTGAAGACATTTCAATAGCAAGAGAAACAAGATAAATAATTCAACTTTGGACAGGCGGTGGAAACTACCAAGCTGGAGTACGGTAGGGGCAGAGGGAATTTCCGGTGGAGCGGTGAAATGCGTAGAGATCGGAAAGAACACCAACGGCGAAAGCACTCTGCTGGGCTGACATTGACACTGAGAGACGAAAGCTAGGGGAGCGAATGGGATTAGATACCCCAGTAGTCCTAGCCGTAAACGATGGATACCAGGCGCTGTGCGTATCGACCCGTGCAGTGCTGTAGCTAACGCGTTAAGTATCCCGCCTGGGGAGTACGTTCAAGGGGCAGAGTGTTCCCCGGTCTCTCTTGGCAATAGTTTACCTTTCTAATGTTCTGCCTTGATGAGTGGGAGAGGTACCCGAATTAGGATATCACTACTGGCACGGACTGCGCAGGAACTTGCGATCCTAAAATGAACTAGAAAAAGAACCGCCCATTACCAAATTAGACTCCTAGTTTCATTAACGTCGGCTTATCTGTCAGTCGTGTTGGGTTTGCCACTCAGTTGAAAACTATGAAACAAGTCTGCGGTAGTTCAAAACTGGAATTGGCACCGAAGGACCGCTACTCCAAAGAGTATTACACCCTTGATCGTGAAATATCGATTGCTTGTTGAACCCTGTGAATTGTGTGAAAGTAGGATACTCCAAATTCGGGAGTCAAAAAGTTTTATAAAACATTCTTGGTGGAAAAAAATGTGAATGAAAGATCCCACTGAATTGAATTGGGTCCAGGAATCTAAGGGAACCGGCCACTGGTTACAAAGCTCCAATAAGGTATCGAGAGGGCTATCACAGTCAGGTGCGAAGTAATTAGCCCTATTTGTAAAGTAGCTCTATTCCTATTTAGGGAGTGAAGGCTAAAAATGGCTTGATGAACCGTTCCGTTTGCCACGCACCGGCCCCATCCGCTTGCTTATCGTAGAGGCTGTAAGTACACAGTGCCCTACAACTATGAATAGTATAGTGGGGTTGAAAGACAGCTTCACATGGAATGAAGAAGCAGCAACGGCTTTCAGTCGTGTTTAGATGCACACCAAGTCTTTGTCACAAGTTCTGAGTGAAGTTGTGCTCGTTCTTGTGCACCTCTGCTTGGATATGATCTACCATGTGACATATGCTACTTTTGTCTTGCTGCAATGGAGTGATTGCTGCTCACGTGCGCGGGCATCTACGACATTTGCACATTTAGATGCTACTACCGTACTATCAAGAGGATTGGCCGCCAAAGGTATCTATCCAGCAATAGATCCTTTAGATTCAACGTCAACTATGCTACAACCTCGGATCGTTGGTGACGAACATTATGAAACTGCACAACAGGTTAAGCAAACTTTACAAATAAGTGATTGTCTGATAATGAGCAAGGAATATCCGTCTTTCTGCTAAAGAGGATGTATTGAACTCATAATTCATTAGATATTTTTTATGAATGTCAACTAAGTCTCGTAAGTAAATTGCTCCCGGTTGTTCAATCATTTGATAACCAGAGTCATTCTTTGATAAATGATCACTCTGAGTCAGACTCAATAAAATTTGATCAATCCTTTTTCTGTCGTTAAGGTGGAGAACTGAACCAAGAATTCTCTTTTTTCATCATCAATCGAATCACTGTTTGCAACCCATGACCAATATGAGCTCGAAGCTTCCTTCGTAACTCCCGGAACTTCTTCGTAGTGGCTCCCCTCCATGCCTCATTTCATAGGGAACCTCAAAGTGGCTCTATTTCATTATATTCCATCCATATCCCAATTCCATTCATTTATGGTTCAACTTTTAACAATAATGTAATCCCTTAAAAAACTTGAAAAATACTCAAAATCCTTATGTCATGTAGCTAAAAAGTAAGGACTTCAGTAGAGATAGCAAGCCTTAACATGTATAGTTGTTTCCTATACTGTTCTTAAAACCTACAACAATGACAAAAAGGAATTCACAAGACTCTTGAGCTTTTGTTTATATATAGAATATTGGGAAAAAAAAGCAACATATCATAAAAAGTTCAGTTAAGCATTTTTAATCAATAATTATGTGTCATTGATTTCATACAGTTACGAGAATTCAACCTGTACATAATTTACAGAACCTTTACTCGAAGTACACTTGGACTAACATAATGACTTTATTGTTTGAAATTCACCCCTATGTGTTGTGGCAAGAGGGGACCCAACACTTGATCGAATTATATTGTGGCATGTATGCGTCTATGTGGCAATGGCTCGCGGCCGCGGGCTAGTAGCTTGATCCCATTGTAGGTCAAGGTGAGCGGGTATTTTTTTACCAAATAAATAATATTAAACATAAATATTTTACCCAACATTTTTTTAAAACATAACATTAAATAAAAAAAAGAAATACATTGCAATAAAAAAAAGTTACACTAAAAAAACATTACATTAAAAAACTTGCACTAAAAAAATATTACATTAAAAAAGTTACACTAAAAAAACCATTACATTTCGAAAAAAAACCTAACGTAAGGTTGAGGTTGAGCGTAACGTTTGTCACGCCGAAACGTGGTGAAAGTCATGCCCAACCTCCGAAAGGTACTCCACGTGCGTAAAGGCTAGTTGCACATCTTCTTTTTCTCCGGGAAGATCTCTGCTGACCTTTTTGTACGCGATTTCGAAGTTTTTACACTTCGACTACAAATCCACGTACTTGTGAGAGACGGAGTCACAAGTACGCTGGGTACCCCCGACAAGGGTACCAAACTCCTCTAGGACCTTTCCCCACTGCGGTCTGTGGCTACGAGATCACCGGCTTGTTGAGGCACCGTCAACATGCACTTGGTTATAAGCAATTATTTACGCTAGTTCTTCCTCCTCGGTTTATTCCACCATGATTGAAGGTTGATTTTGAAGATGAAGGTGAAGGTTTGAAGAATTGTTAGTGAACGTTTGGCGAAGAACATGAAGTAAATTTATAATATAGTGTAATAAATGAAAACAGGTAAAAAAATAAATGTTTTTAAATTTCAAACGGTTGGGATCCCGCTAACGGACGCAACAATGCTCGCGTGTGGTCACTCGCGTCAACCCTCACGCATTGGTGTTACCGTGTTCGCTAGCCACCTGGATCAAGTTGTGGCTCGTGGCAGCTGCCTCGCGGGCCACAACACATTGTCTAAGACTATGTAGTGTCTAGAGGTAAACCATAACTTGATCCAATACTATTGTGCCATGTAAGCGCCCATGTGTAACTTGCTTGCAACCGCTACCTGCTCACGGCGGGACTTGTGATCAGGGTTTTGCGTGGACCGACGTCACTAGTCTGATCTGGATTTAGGAAGTTCACAACGGAACACCTTTTATCTATTAAATTCTAACATTGCACTTGTGTGTCGTCGTCGTTTTAAATCAATAGTCAATCGTGCACACATATGAAAATAGAATACATCATATTAGTATTTAAATCTGCATGTATTTATCAAGCTTTTCTTAATTGACCATCTATTTACATTGATGCAACAGTAATATACCAATGTGTTTACGCTGACAAAAGAGCAAAATCATCAAATAAAAAAAAGCTGAACATCAAAACATAGTGAATTAGGAACTCCAGAGTTCAAGTTGCAATAGCTCCATTAGGTGGGAGGTCTAATGTTGTGATTATGTGAAAGCAAGAGTAGGCAAAACAACCTATAACTGAACATAGAGAAATACCTGGTCAATAAAGATAAGGTGTGGTAATTCTACAAAACATGTGTGAAGCAACTTAAGTCATTTTAGCATTAAAATCTTCAGTAAAGAGGAAAGTGCTAGTACCTCAGATAAACCCCACACCTAAATAGAATTTAGCAAGAGCTTTCAAACGCGCAAGCGAAAGTTCTAAGCCCATCTCAAATAGCTGAATAGATAATAGAAAGTGTTACAAGTGAATTATAAATCTTTTAGTTAAGGTAATTAATGGGTTATTTTAGAAATACCAAGAAAGTGATGCGCCACTCGAAAAGAACTTTAACATCGATTAGATTTCTACTGAAACCAGACTGATTCAGCACAGCGTATCTGGAAAATGAGGTTAGCTATCTATCAACAATAAAAGCACGAAATAATAAGAGTAGGACATCATATGCACAAAGGTGTGTCCCCAACCCAAGAGTCATGGCAGAAGCGGACATCCCGACCATCGCCCACTTTAGCTATAAAATTAAACCTTAAAGATTTGTTCTGAATTGACAATTTCTCACACAATTGAACAATAAACTGCCAACATCCTCTAACCTAATTGTTAACCGGTAAGGAAAAAACCTTGGACCGAGACTTATGCCATGCTTCTATAACCTTTCTCCACAACTTATTTTGTTCCATACGAAATCTGACACTCCACTTGAATAATAGCGCCTCATTCGCCTCTTTCAACCTAGGGATCCCTAACCCTCCTGATTTTTTATTCAAAGTGACTCGCTCCCGGCAAACCCAGTGAATCTTTTGGGTCCCGGAGCTTCCCGACCAAAGGAACCGACGTATAATTTTTTTCCAAAGTATTAATGATAGCGAGAGGGGCTTTATAAAGAGAAAAATAGTAAATGGGAAGGCTAACCAAGACCGATTTAATGATAGTAACTCTACCTTTCCAACCGGAAGGCCGAGACTCAAAAATCTCAACCACTTTTCTCCAGTTGCAACATCTAGACATCTTTCCACTCACCTTAATACCCAGGTAGTCAAACGGAATGGACCCAGTTTTGCACCCCTAAAGAAACCGTCGTCTGATGCACTTCTTCTTCAGATTGACGTTGGTCTTTTTGGTTTTAATGTAAAATCGACGTTATTATCTTAATTAAATGTCTATAGTTCATGATGGTTCATGGTATTATAAAATTATGTTCACTTGACGTTAGTCTTTTTGGTTTTAATGTAAAACGGATGTTATTGTCTTAACTAAAATGTATACAATGTTGTTCATGATGGTCTTAACTAATGTGATGTGGAGTGTCTATTAGCTGGTTTTTGCGCGAAATCAAGTCATAAATTTGTAAAACACAATAAGATCACTCAAAACATCACGCTGGAGCAATGCACCCTTCGTTGGTGGAATATGGTGATAGTAAGATACTGAGGTCGTCCAAGTATACAACAGTTTTTAAGTATCAAAGTGTTATTAACGTCTAGTCAAGCCATAAAAATAGCGCTTTTTGTAAATTCTTATAAAAAGAACCTAAAACTAAACAAATAACATATAGGTGAATTTAAAATCTGATAAAGAATGGCCACTTAGGCTTTCACTTCCCCTTGATGGTTGTTAACTAATTTGGTTATGGATTTCCAAAATTTTACTTTAGAAAAACACCATACGCCTCTAGAAAGTTGTTCCAAGTACTTTTCGAGACAATTGTCCAAAGTCGTTCTTTTAATACCTAGTAAAACATTGTGTATGTTAATGCATAAAGTCATGGGACGTCATTTTGTGGGCGTCATCACATTTCAACCATATTAGAAAGAAGCTGCACGACGACCATCTACAAAGTCAGAATCAAACCCACAACTTTAAAGTGAAGAAGCAAACGACTATCCGTCATTGAGCTTTAGTATTAAGTAAAACTATTCACAAGGGATTTATTCTACCATTTATCATGGAACTCTTGATTTGATCATATCTCTGCAAGGTTAGTGAAGATGAAATAAATTAAGTCCTTAATGCTTATTTGTCTTCATGCTTAAGGCAAGAATTTACCAAACCCGAAATTCTAAACAATAACATCTAACCCTCTTTCAAGCAATTAACGTGTTAATATTACACAAAATAGAAAAAAATGAATGATTGACTCAATAAACACAAGGTAGATGATTTATTTTTAAGGATTTGAAAACTCACCTTCTATAAGTTAATTGGTACTTAAACTCACTCATTGAGTCACACACACGCACACCATTTGTTTAACCATAGATTGTTCAATTAATTTCCCATCAATGAGTTTTTTTTCCCTAAGTAGGCAAAAGAACTTTTGTCACTCATGGCTTTGAAGATATTCATTAACAAATTTGATTAGATTTTATAAATCATCAAAGTATTAAAAACTAATTAAACTTGTTCTTACAATCTTATGATTACAAAATCAATGTAGAAAAGAGGTATAATGAGAGTATGATCCAGGGGAAATGAAAGAATTGAGAGTATAGGTTGAAGCCGATGACTGGGAATAACCTGTGTCTGGTACAAAATTCTGCAGAATTTTCGTACAATGACTGACATGGGACGTGGTACTAAGGACAAGGCGTGGTATGCTCTTGTGGACCCCATGAAATCTTCAAAGTTAAAAATGGATCTTTTTGTCATTTATGGGGGGAGGCACGGGATGTGACTGGTAGGCACGGCCGTGCCTGGCCTATTTCGTGAGAAAACTTCATTTTTTTGGTTGTTTTGTTTTGTCTGTTCGTTTAATGGCCTGATTTGTTCTGAAAATAAAAAATAAACTAAATTATGCTTTTTTTTCGTTTATATTTCCAAGAAAACTATTAAAAAGTGGGATTAAAATGATACTAAAAATATGTATAATTTTACAAATAGTCTGTGGCATGATAAAATTATCTTATATCACTCTTGAACTAATGTAACTAAAAAACTGTGTTTGTGTTATTTATGTTATGTGTTACTGGTAATATATCTCTCACATTTAAATCTATATCTATGTATATAATAAGGAATAGGGGTGAAACATATGATACTTGATGAGACCATCCCCACTGTTGACTTCCATCCAAAACTATTTAAGTTGTTTTTTTCTCTCTCGTGTGCATGACACATGTGCACATGTATTTCCCCCCATGATTTTTAAATTTTAATAACTTTTTTATACCACATGTTTAAAAAAAATTGCACTAAATTGACGAACGTTTTATTATATTTCCAACGAGTACCATAGTGGTATACAAAAACGACTTTTTAGTGGGTTTTTGTTCATGCAGAAAAAAACACAATGCAGAATACAGTAAATAAAAACAAATATGCAACAGAAAAAAATACAATGTGTTATTTTGTTTGTCCATTGTGTTATTTTCGTCTTTTCATTATGTTTTTTATGTCGTTCATTGTGTTTTTCACTTCTGATAATTGTGTTTTTTTTTTTGCTGCAGATTATGTTTTTTCTCTTAATACAGTGTTTTTTTTTACCGTGCATTGTGTTTTTTTCTGTCCAATGTGTTTTTTGAGCTACCATTTATGTGTTTTTATGTTAAAGTCATATTTTTGACTTAATAGTCAATTTAGTTTATTTATATATCCTAATATTATGCTTTGACTTAATTTATCAAAATTTAGACATATTTAAGTTGGGTTTTAGATTTTTTTTGAAAAGTAAACTTCATTAAAAAACAACCGAGCTAGGCATCTCCAAGATGGAGAAACCCACTCGAACAATTACACTACATCAATACAAAAAGAATTCCAACCTTTCCAATCTACCTTCCCCCCATTGAATCTATTTCTATACCACAGATACCCCAGAGATTTAACCTCCAATTTATCACTTATGTCATACAACTTTACTTTAGCTAGTGTTTCATTTTTATTTAAAGTTGAGGGTGTAGCCATGATGACTTTATACAATTTTCATTGTGTTTGTGTTCAGGTAATTCTCTAATAATGTTTAGACAAGTCACTAATGATATATATAAATCTGGTGCAAAGATTTTAATTAGGAAACTCGTAAGTTTTGTCCATCAACTTGTATCATATAAGGGCGTTCTCATCAATTATGTAATGGTTTGTCACTATCATAACTAAAAATAGGGTATGCACTAATTATACTTATATTAATATAAAAATCAATTTTTGGTTTATTAATCTAATGAAAAATTGCAAATAAAGGGTTCTTATGGGTAGTGTTTGTGGTTACTTTAGAGGCACGTGAAAGTTGCTTCGTCGCAACTTTTTGAAGCATAAAGGTTGGTTTACGCGTAGGAGTCACCATGACCAAAATATGCCCAAGTTAAAGGTATTAGCGTGTATTTGGATTTTTTTATAACTTCTATGCCTTTTGACATTGTCAATTTTTATGTTTCTAACAATCACGACCAAAGGAACCCACACTTTACCACGGTAAGTTGTGACGACTCGGTTTTTCACATCTAAATGTATATTAAAAAGATGTTGCGATGTTGTTAAAAAAAGTTATGTTTGTAATTCAAGATCGTGTAAAAACGTGACCTATCCAAATTAATTAATATATAATTAATTAAAATCTTTTAAGATATATATTTTTTTCAGCATTTTAACAGTTATTCCATTAACAAAAAAAGGGTAAATTACATAATGATGGATGGTAGATATATATTATTAAGTTAAACAATTTTGAAAAAAAAAATTACTTTGATAATAAGAGAAAATAACAAGAAATTAAAAAAGGTAAATTAAATAATAAAAAAAAATTATTTAGAATAGTTTTTTTGGTTAGTTTGAGTTAAATGATAAAAGAAAAAACAAACTAGATAAAAAACAATCAAAATGGACTCAAAATGGACAGAAACCCGACGACACCAGGCCAGATGCCTTATTTTTTGCTTGTTTTTGTAATTTTGTTTAACACATACACACACATCTATACTAAGTTGTTCAGTGGCGAAGCTTGGTTTGCAAAACGGTGGGGGCCGGACTCAATTTTTTTCGATCGGTAGTGGCAAATCGGTGGGGGCCGAACTCAACCCCCACTCAATTTACCTATGAAAATCGCAAATTTCTACAACTGCGCCAGAAAATAGGGGGGCTAGGGCCACCCCTGGCCCTTCTTAACCTTCGTCCCTGAAGTTGTTACAAAGCCTATCCGGGATGGTGGTTTGGGTTTACCTTGGCTGGACGTTAATAATAGAGCGTTGATTAGTAGATGGTTGTGGCGATTTTATAATGAACAAAATGCGTTATGGAGGAGAGTCGTCGTTTCGATTCATGGAACTAGTCGTTCTTGGGGAATTGTGCCGGTTAATAGCTCTGTTACCGGAATTTGGAAGAATTGTGTCAAGTTTTGGAATAAACACAAGGTCCAAGGTCTAGGTTTCAACACTCTTATACGGGTCAACTTGGTGATGGAAGGCAAATACGTTTTTGGTTAGACACATGGGCCAGTGATGCGCCTTTAAAGGAAAAGTTCCCGTATTTGTTTATGCTCGAACGGAATAAGCGAGTATGTGTCTGTGATAGAATTGCATTATCAAAATAATGCCTTGGTTTTGCTTTGGGAATGGATCCGCATGCCAGCTTCAGTGGACGAGATCGAGAATAAAATTCAAATTGAGCTATTGATTCAGGGGGTGCAATTGGATGGCAATCAAGACTCTTGGGTGTGGAAAGTTGGTGAGGTTTTTGGTTTTACAGTGGGCTCGGTTAAGAAGTGGTTACGGGGAGTGGGTGATAATAATACCGGGGGCCTTCGTTTCACATGGAGCAAATGGGTGCCTACAAAATGTAATATTTTTATGTGGAGAGCGTTTTTGGATCGGCTCCCTACAAAGGTGGCGTTGACTAGACGTGGCATTTTTTTGGACAATAAACATTGTCTTTGGTGCGAAAGTAGTGATGAGTCTATCGAGCACATCCTGACGGGTTGTGTTATCGCTGGTGGTATATGGCAAGGCATTTCGACTTGGTGCAAGATCCCTGGTACGTTTTTGTTCCACGTTAATGATTTGGTGGAGTGGCATGCGCACTGTGACATTTCCCGAAATTCGAAGTTGGTGCTTCATGGGATTATCATTATTGCTTGATGGCGGATATGGAAGGCGAGGAACGAGACTATTTTTGCAGGTAAGGAGCCGAAGGTTGTGGACATGCTTGCGGATATAAAAGCTTTGGGATTCTTATGGTACAGACATAGATTTAAAGGTGATGTAGTTGATTGGGATAGGTGGTTTTCTTTCCATTTGATGTAATATTGTGGTTTTCGGCTCCCTATTCCTGTCTTAGGAATAGGTGGCTTGTGTTTTTAGCGTTGGTTTAATGAAAGTTTAGTTTAAAAAAAACATATATGTAGAAAAAAATGTACTTTTCTTGAAAGGCAACAAAAATGCTATTTTACATAATTTTAGGAGTTTAAATCATAAAACTTTTAAAACATATGATAAACTTATAAAAAAACATATTTTTGACTTTTAACCAACTACCTAACATAACTTTAAACAAATATAATCTTTTCATACGCTAATACTTTTTTTTTATAAAAACCTAAACCATAAGACGAACATTTTATGTTCTTTAAATTGAGTACGATATTGCGATAATTTGTTTTTAATTAAAAATTAATATCCGGTTTCAGGTTGGCGTTTTTTTAATGAAGTTAATTTTAAAAAAAGTATACAAATCATAATAGGAAAACAGAGTGGGTGACGGTTTAGGCATTAAAGACATACGAGATGATAAGGTTATGAATATAAGGAATGTCGAGCGGGAATGGTCTCCAATCAATAAAAAAAAACCCATGTTAAAATTTTAAACTTAGACCTATTATTGAATGAGACGGTTGGTTGGCTGAAAAAGGCGAGGAGGAAAGGTTTATTGTTAAAAGTTGACATAAAGAAAGCATATGACTCGTTAAGCTGGGATTTTTTAGATGGTAAAATGGATCAAATGAATTTCTCCACAAAATGGCGTGGGTGGGTAATGTCGATAGTTCGGAATTCGTGAGCTTCGGTTTTGGTTAACAGAGCACCTACCAATGAGTTTTCATGTCAACGCGGGCTTCGTCAAGGGGACCCGTTATCCCCTTTCTTGTTTATCCTTGCTATGGAAGGCCTTACTCGTATTATGAGGCGTGCGTGTGAGTTAGGTATCTTTCATGGTGTGCGGGTAGGTGGCTCGGGGCCATTAATTTCACATTTCACTTATGCGGATGACGTGGTTTTTTGCGGGGAGTGGTCGTTAGAAAATGCCCTTAATTTGAGACGTCTTTTGCGGGGTTTTTTTTTTTATGATTTCCGGCTTAAGAGTTAGTTCAAAGAAGAGCCGTCTTTACGGGATTGGTGTTGATGATAATGAGATTTCATCTATGGCTTTAGCTATCCATTGTGTTCCTGATCGGTTTCCATTTTATCATCTTGGGGTCCCCATTGGTTCTAATATGAATTTAATTCGTAGCTGGGAACCGGTTGTTGAGAAATTTAAAAAAAGATTGTCATCTTGGAAGGCAAAAACTCTTTCATACGGGGTCGGATTACATTATTAAAATCGGTAATGAGCTCACTTCCCCTATATTATTTTTCATTATTCCGGGCTCCGTTACAAGTTGTGAATACGTTGGAAAAGATTAGACGGAATTTCTTTTGGGGCGGTTCAGAAGATGCAGATAAGATGTGTTGGATGGCTTGGGAGAAAGTGATAGCGTCGGTTAAATATGGGGGTGTTGAGTTGGGTTCTCTTAGGGATGCGAACTTAAGTTTGCTCTCTAAGTGGTGGTGGCGTTTCAAAGTAAATCAAGACTCCTTATGGCGCAAGGTGGTGTGGTCTATTCATGCTAATGGTCGGGGATGGAATTTCCTTCCGTTAAAAAGCATGTGGAAACAGATTGCGAGCATTCCAGGTATATTTGATAGCATGAACATCAATCCGATTACGTTTGTAACAGGGAACTTGAGAGGTGGTACAAGCATATTGTTTTGGCATGATTGTTGGGCCGCGAATGATCTGCTCTCAAAATTATTTCCGTTACTGTTCGCGTTGGATAAGAATCGGTTATGTGTAGTTGCAGACCGCCTGTTGAGTGTATCGCAGCCTGCACATTTTCTTTGGGATTGGAGGTGCATAAACCTGATAGTGGAAGAAGCTGCTAAGTTAGCTGCTCTTAGCCAATTGTTGCAGCAGACATATGTGCAGCCCGGTGTGGATTCATGGAGCGTTCTGGTTGGTGGTAATAGCGACTTCTCTGTCTGAAGGATGAAGGATTTCATTTTTGAAGCGTCTAATTCTTTACCGGTTTCGTCCTTTGTATGGTGCAACTGGGTTTCAATGAAGGTCGGGGTTGTGGCGTGGCGTGCTTCTATTAATAGATTGCCTACTGCAGATGCGCTGAAGGCTCGGAACATACAACTTGAATCTGATCAGTGCAGGTTATGTCAGCTGACGATGGAATCGACGCAGCATTTGTTCACTGGATGCCCGCTTGTTATGGAACTATGGCAACACATGTTTACTTGGTGCAATGTATCGAGGTTCTTTGCGATCCATGTAAGTGATTTATTGAAGTATTGTAACACCCCAACCGACGGCGGAAACATCGAGGTGTCACGTAGTGACGATTGTTCAATAGCTCATGGACTAAAGTGTAAATTTGAATACATTGATTTAATAATTTATTACATAGAAATGAAATACAATGATTCTAACTGTCAACTAAATTGTAATACAATGAATCCAAAATCTAAGTAAAATTCCAAAGGCTTAAAAGTCATCTCATAAATAACCTGAAACATGTACGAAAATAGTATATGTCAATACAAAAATGTATTGGTGAGCATACCCCGTTTGAATACATATAGTAGAAAAAGAGTTTCGCAATTCATGTGTTGTATACTGTTTGCAATTATGTAATAAGTAATATCCGTTCAAAATCAACCCTAAATAAGTATCAAGAATCAAGAATCAAAAACATTTTAAGTAATATGAATCACAAGACAATGACCAAGGTCTCTCAACAGAGTCACAAGGGGTATATACCATAGATCTATTCATTGAAATGCCAGGCCCTCAAAGGTTAATGATTTTGACAAGTCATAGACACACAAATTAACATAAAGCAAACACACATGAGAATTGCATTTAGTAAAATGAAATAGAAACTTGATAATAGGTACATGAGTCACCCCAAAATAGTAAGACAATAAAAAGGGGGAAAGATATACTCACAGTTTGCGAAAGCGATTAAGATCCAACTTAAGCGGTCGTGAGCTAAGTAAATGGGAATTCCGAAGAATCCAACCTATAATGTATGAAGGTACTAATAAGGAAATGTCTAAAAAGTCTAAGGTATCTAGAGTCCAAGGCATTAGGGTTTGCTAAGTCGATTTGGGGAATTAGAGTTTTTATGATAAATTGAATTAATATATAAAAGTTGTATATTAAAAGTAATACGTCAAAATTTGTAAATATGATTTAGGTAATATAAATATTACCAATTTAATATTTAGATACAATTTATGTTTGAATAATTAAAACAAAAATAATTTTAGTTAATTACTTTAGCTAATTCTTGTAAATAAATACAATAATCATAATTATTGAAATAAATAATTAGGAGTTACACAAAGATCCAACAATGATAATAAAGTCTTTCAAAAATGTGAACATTTTCTATTTTATAGGAAAAATATTTATAAAATAGATGTCGTAATAGTATAAATAAATAAACGTTTAACTATGTCGTAATTGATAAATAATACAAATAATACAATACATGATCCGAAAATGCTATTTTTATAGAAAATAGATGCTTTCTGATGTAAACAAGTAAAAATAATTTTCTCATAATTTTTATAGACTTATTTATATTTAAAAATGATTTAATGAGATTTAATCACGTTTAAATGATTAAAAATAGGAAATTTAATAAAAATAAGTGTTTTCTGATCCAATAATTTTTATTTCAGTTCATAATGATAAGAAATAATTTATCAAAAATTTTGAGATTAAAATCATTAAAAATGAATTTTTAATCAATTAAATACAATTAAAACAATTTAATTCAATAAAAATATAAAAATAAAACATTTTTCAGAAAATAAAAATGTGGAAATGTTCTTTATGATGTCAAGAAGCTACATCTAAATTTTCATAATTTTTGGAGTAAAAATGAATTTATTATGAATTAATTTGTAATTTTAAAGTTTATATACAACAACATAAAAAAAAAATATATATATATATATATAATTATCTAAAACAGCCAAAAAAATCGGTGGTGGGGCTTGGATTCGAACTCCAGTCCCTTTCCATCCAAAGCTTTATCATATAACAAACAACCACTAAGCCATTATCAGTTTCTGTTTATAACTTGCTTTAAAAATGTATTTATCTAGTAACTAACTTGTATCTTCTTCCCCAACAAGACTAAGCCTAAACCCTAACCCTAACCTCCATTTCAATAATCTGATTTCATGTTGCTTAGGCTCAGAATTCAGAGGGCTTTTGAAGAAAACACTATGAAGATCAAAATGGCACAAGAAAAGAAGACTCACAAGTTGTTTTGAGGTTCGAACCTGTGGGTTGCAGGTCCGAAAAAAAATGGCTCGATTAAGAAGCTTTCTGGTCGTGATTTGCAGATTTTTTGTTGTGGGTTTGGACGCGAATAAGTGCAGAAATGATTTGGAAGGATTGGTTTATATGTTGATCGAGTAAAACGAGCGTTTTGAATGTTTCATTAATTCCGATCGGTTATACCTCATTAGAACCCGAATTAGTTCGATTAAAACCTGTTTTATTATTAATTTAAGACCCGAAACAGTTAGAAACTCATGAAGATACGTTATGGAATAAAGTAGGGGCGTTAACAAGCGTTTAAATCCCTTAAAAATTCCTCGCCGGAGTTTAGCCGGATCCGGCCACCTCTCCGCCGGAATTTCGTGCAGCAAGAAAGAAGGAGAAAAAAAAACTGATTTTTTTTGAAAGTTTGAGGTGTTGTCACTTCCAGTCCCTCCTAGTTACCTAAGTTAGTTCAATGATAATTTTTGGTTGAATATTCCTTTATAAACTTAACCTAGTTAATATTAATTAACCAAAAAAAAAAAATATGTTTTTAAAGCTTAAACAAACTAAAATCTTTTTTTTTTTTTTTTAAATCTTTTACGACTACGTTTCACCTACGCATCTTTATAAATATAACTGATAAAATTTTTTTTTAATTTGCTTTAAATTAAATATGAAAACGACAAAACTTTCAGGGTCAATAATGGAAATATTTGAAGGACTATTATTGTCAGTTTGACGAAAGACGAAGGTGACGAATGTCACAAGTATCATCTAACGGCGAAAAGTGGTGCCTGGGTTAGGAAAGTGTTTTATGGCGTGATCCAAACAGTTTTTTGGAGTATATGGCGGGCTAGGAATGATGTCATTTTTAATCAAAAGTAGTTCGTTGTCCGGAAGGTGTACGAAGAGATTAAAGTTATGAGCTTTCTATGGATTACTAATCGGGGTAAAATGTCGGATATGTCGTGGGAGGCTTGGGGTAGATTTGATTTGACTAAAATGGGGTAGTTGTTATGGTTTTGTTTTTCTTTGGCTGATTTGGCCTACGGTTTTTTTGTTGTATCTTCGGTGTGTTTGTCGGACTATGTTTTCCGGGTTTTTGTTAGTGTCTTGCTAGCTTTATAATAAAGTTTCGTTTCGCCGTTCAAAAAAAAAAGACCTATTATTGATTTATAAGTACCCAACCGATTTTAGCTCACCAATAATATCCAAAATGCGCGGACATCTAGACGCAAATCGTGCTTCATTTCTAGTTTTCCAAAAGGAACAACCAATAATAATAATCCCATGCACGATAGATTTAACAGGATCTTGAAGCCCTATGTGGTCATGTGATTCCATCAAGTCTTGGAAAGAAAAGACGTAAATACTAGGAACCCAACACCACTTACCAATTGAGACTCAAAAACTGTCGTCTCTAGTCGTTAACCACCTTGTACCACCTATCCGTCGGTCATAAGAAACGTTGAAACGATCATAAAAGTTCTGCGTTCCAACATTTTTTCAAAGAGTTATCTGAAATTCGGTACCGTTTTAAATACACGAGGAGGGAATCAGCTGCATAACCATTGGAAAGATAAATGGCTATTTTGCTCTAACTATAAGGGCATGTGTAGTGTGTGTGTGTGTGTGGGGGGGGGGGGGGGGGGGGCATGAGATTAAAATATTAGAAGGGCTTTATGGGGGTTTATGAAAAATATATGTGTAGTGGGTGAGGGGCTTTCTGGGGCTACATGATGATTAAAATATTATTATTTAATTGGATGTGTTATTATTTGATTGGGTGTAGAAGAAGAGGGTATGAAAATTGATTTAAAAAAAAATATAAAATTGATTTCTTCTCACATAGCGCCGGTTACCTCCATAAAGCTCCTCCCCCATAAAGCCCAAGGGGCGGTGTAGGGGGCTTTATGGGGCTCCATAATCATAAAGCCCCTCTATATGACGCCCCACTACACAAGCACCAAGGACCAGAAAAAGCTTCAGATCTGTGAACAAGATGATGTACGTTTTGATTAAAAAAATCAAATTCTTAAACGAACGAGTTAAATTATTTTTTTTAACCTAACGTAAATAAAATATTTCACGACGAAGATAGTTACTAGTTTAGTAGCAAACTAGATTGTTGTCATTGGCGACGCCTTAGCTATTTATAGGTGACGACACATCATGTGATGCATTAACCATATAAAAACGTACAGTAACTCAAATTTATATCGTTGAATGAAAACATTTTATATTTGACACGACTAGTTTCCAAACACAGTTTAAGTCAAAACGTAGATCAACTAAAAACGTACGTAAAAATAAGCATGCAAACGTGTTATGGTGGACCATAATCATTTCCGAAAAAAATTATGTCTAAACGTGAATTTACACTGACACGTACAGTAAAACGTAGACCAATTGAAACATACATAAACAAAAACATGAAAAGGCATTATATTTGACGAGACTCATTTTCAACTTATTTTACTTTGAAACTTAAATTTATACCAATAAATACATACAAATAAAGACGCGATAAAATAGTTTTTTTTTTCTTTTACTTCATAGGTAGCAATGGCAACTATTTGAGAAGCATCAATGCCCTGCAAATTGGGTGTTGAGTTATTCTTTAATTTCCAATCACCATCACTTCAGCAACACTTGTACTTTCTTACATGACCGGTGAGGTTTAAGCTATATCGTTTGGTTAATCTCAATAATTATTTATTTTTTTCACTCGTTTGATGTAATAGTAGTTCTTTACTCTTTAAAGCTTCAGAATTTGTCACTTCAATCATACCCTTCAAAGATTTTTTATAATTGTTCTCTATTAAAGATTATAAACTGAAAAACTGTGTGTGCATATATATAATTTTTTTTAATCTCTAAATAAAACTTACATTTCATACCAACAAGAATTACAAGTGAGGAGCGGGTACACGGGCAACAAGTTGCGCCGCAACCCCCTTTTGAATAGTAAAGCCTACCCTATTAAATATAAAGCTTGTGTCCTTGGCCGCAGGAGAGTTACTCTGCACCACCTTTCGCACTCGATGTAAAAAATGGATTGCTTCGGGAGCAAGGCCCCCAAATGTGTCAAAAGCGAATGGCACAAAGACGTGTTGGTTTTCAAGACAAGCAGCTTCATGTTTGTCAACTTTCTTGGATTCAGCTTTTAAGACTGCTTGCCCTGCTACAAACCCCGAATCCCGAAGTCCCACCAAAGGAGACACCCCTGTGAGATAAACGCACGCGTGTTTACCCTGCGCCCACCCGAACACAAGGACATCCGCTAGTCTTAGGGTGGACCGCCCCTCAAGTGGATCCGTCAAAAAATTAACCGGGGCTTCTTTCCTAGCTGAAATCCCTGCTCTTCGTAAGACGTCCCATAAGACATCCCTGACCAGGTCATGTCTGTATTTAAATCCTGGCAGCTCCTTACAGTGAAGGGCATGCTCCTCAAATTTTTCTAAACATGCCTTTTTACAAACTGGACACGGCTAATCAACTGGGAACATGGGAATCATAAGTCTATACTTAAGGATAGCCTGATATTCAACAGCCGACATGTGTTGCCCAAGCCCATCGATGGGAAGGACAGTCAAGAAATCTTGGGCATGCGCTCCTATAAGGCATTCAAACACAGCTTTCTTGCGCGGGGACATGGAAAACTTTTCTCCCATGGTTTGAAGAGTTTTACAGGTAGAAGCACTCGCCAAAATATTTTGAGGTTTTTTGGGGGCGGTGTCCTTATCCATAATTTTGCCCAAATCAAAGTCCGGGAGAGAGTTGCGAATGTTATCCAAGGCAAGCTCATAATCCAGGTCCATCCCCACCAACCCGCTATTCCTTAAGATGTGGTCTTAAAGGTCCTAGGACTGCACCCGAAAGGCCATAAAAGCATAGGCAGATACGTCCTCTGCCGAACAAAGACCAAGCCCTCCCAACCGAATCGGCAAAGACGCAAACCGCCATTGCAAATCCCCAAAGAACGCCCCTCCACAAACCACAATATCTTCCGCCACTTCACGAAGGCCTTTGTCAAAAATGGATACGGCCTCATTGGCCATGGTCGGTGGACATGTCCGAAGGCCAAACAACAGTTTGGCAACGCCCATACATGAACGAAGCAACAAAAGTTCACTTTGGGGGTCCCTCAACTTCTGCAGAGAAAGCATTAGTTCGGTTGCCTTCTTAGCCCTTTTAACGACCAAAGAGCTAATACGCCCCTCATCCCGACTAACGGCCTCTCCTAGGAGCTTAACACCTCCCTCTGGTCTCCCTATCTCGCTAGGAAATAAACCAGGCTCCTCTTTCACTCTGTTGCACGATGGCCAAAAAACTTCAGATTTCTTAATATTAAGCGTAAGACCCAAATTCGGTCCCTCAGCTCGGATGATATCAAAAGCCTTAGCCACTTCCTTGGCCTCTCCAATAATCGTACCATCATCCAGGTACCAAGCATGAAATGGGAGGAAACAACACTCCTCCAGCCGACAAACCAATGGGTGCAGGACAAGCGCGAAAAGAAGCGGCCCTAATGGGTCCCCCTGCTGGACCCCGGTGGATGCCCACATACAAGTATCACCCACATAAAGCCTAGCAGGTTGGGCATAAAGAAACTGAACCCAAGGGTAGATAGATGGGCAGTGAACGCTCACCTCCCGCAGGAGAATTGTCCTGTCAACTAAGTTGAAGGCGTTCGAAAAGTCGATCGTGAGCATGACCATGGATCCTTTATCGTGGAACGCATTCAGAAACCTGTTCGCGATAACACTACAACTGCTACAAAGAATTCTGAAAATAATAATCTTTGTTCATCCAATGCAACCTATCTACAAAGTTTGGCTCATGAGGAATAAGTTAGGCTTAAGACCCTCATTGTAAAGCAACAGCCTTGCATGCTTACTAAACAATTCGTTTCCTTCGTAACGTACGGGTATACCTACTAGTTTATTTCGAGTGTAAAATTTCAATCTATACAAAAAGAAAATAATAATAAAAAAAAGACTAAATTGCATAAATCCGATGAACATCAGCGTCAGAAAATTCCAAATTCCGCAAGGTACCACTTTTCGATATCCTCTTCACTCTCCTCAACTTCTTCGACGTCACTACATAATAAGTCATCACCCCCAAGACTCCCGCCATCGTCGCCCCACCAAAAACCGTCACTAAAACCGCCGCCCATCGATGGTGTCTCCCCATCACTATATATGATGACGATATAAACGCCACTGTCGTACACGCCGATGCCAACCACATCATCTTATTAATCACCCGAACCACCCTTCTCGCTGACTTAAGCTCCCCCCTCACCACCGTTATCTGCACCACTACAACCGCTAACGACGTAAACAATGCAACAGCGTTGAATATAAAAAACACCTGAAACATGAGTAAAAAAAATATTACATGAGAGACGGGTAATTCACCATTGGGTTTGACAGCAATAATAATGTTTTCAACGGGTCGCAGCCGTATTATTTTTTTTTGTCAGCAGCAGCATCGTTAACATCATCATCATACTCCGTTAATCCCACCTATAGCAAAGCTAAGGTAGGGTCTGAGGAGGGTAAGATGTAGACAACCTTACCTATACGGCTATACCCCTAAGAATAGAGAGACTGCTTCCAGTGAGACCCCCGGCTCGATGTGGTTTGGTATCAAGCCTTGGACATAAGGCACAGAACACCTAGCAATCGGGACAAACCCGATCGGTGCATGTACCCCTTTGTCTTTTGGCTATCCACGCCACCACATGATGCATGATTAACCGTCCGTCGTTTTTAACGTTATTTTCACGAAATTAGTAAAATAACGTTAAAACTAGTGCACCTTTACTTTTGCTCCCCAAGGGCCACACATATATACATTATATGCGCACACTGTGAGTGTGGGGCGTAGCAGCAGCGTTAACGAAGTAAACAATGTAACAACATTAAAATTAAAAGAAGAACACCTGAAATGAAGGAGCATGCGCCATAACCGCTGTCCCGTCGTCATAGTCACCACCAGGGACAGTGAAAATGGCGGCGAATGCGACAGTGGCGAAGAGGACAGCAACAACAGTGACGGAGTTGGTGGCATTGTTGATGCCTTCACGGTGGAGTTTACGGAGCTCTTTGGCGATTCCGTTCATGTTTCGGTTTGTTCTTCGGGCTTGTTTCACTTGGTCGTGGACATCTTTTTGGATTTCGGATACAGTTTGTCGAAGCTCATCTTTTGGTTGGTTTAAGTCGTTTGCTTTTCGAGCTCCGTAACGGGTTAATATTTCTTTGATTTCTGATGTTTCTTCTGATAATGGAAGGTTGTCCACGATGTCTAGGGCCGTTTTGTGGTCTCGTGTTAAGGCGTTCACGTTCGTGTCACGGAGAAGTAACAACTCGTTCACTATCTGCAGTGCAGATCATCAGATTATATGGTTCAGTACATCATATTATAATAAACCAACCGCACGAATAGGATGTAAACAAGCATTAGCCGGCAGTGGCGACGCTTGAATTTTTTTGATGGCGGGACCGAAAGTCACGAGACCCAAACTTTTTTTTTTAAATCAGTGGGGCCGGACTCAAAAAATACACGAGACCCAAACTTTTTTTTTTTAAATCAGTGGGGCGGGACTCAAAAAATACAAATTTTTTTAATAAAACCGAGGAAATTTAGACTACTGAGCCAAAAATCGTTGGGGTCCAGGGCACCCCCGGCCCTCACAAAGCTCCGCCCTTGATAGCCGGGCCAAACCGAGCTAGGTTGGGCTCACACTCGTCTCATTTATCTTAACCAACTGAAATGTTGAGCTTAAGCTCGGCTTGTAAAAAGCTCGAGTTAGCTAGTTTGTTTTCTTGAAAACAATAAAATGATATTTACACATGTATTGAGGTACATAAATAATAGAAAATAATATATTTTTACATATACGTAATAATAACTAGATTCATAGTTACCTACACGTTATCGCATGACGCGGTTTACAACCGTGCATTGCCGTGGGTAGCGTTATCACTATATTGGTACTAAAAATGATCAGTACCGTACCAAAACGCTACCGCTACCGAAAGTATTATTCAACCAAAAATATTGGTGCACGTTAGTAAAAAAGCATGGTGCACATTAGCACCGTGGCAAGACTCAAGTGTTCCTTCTTTAATATAGAGAGGATTAATGAGGAATATATAAATAATAGAGTTTATAATTTATATATATATATAATTAAATTTGGGCGTTAATTTAAAATTTGGCTTGTTGCTCGGCTCGTTTACAAACCTAGCCAGCTCGACTCCTTTACAAATAATTCAATTTTGAACAACCTTTTATCGAGCGATTGCAAGTTTTTTGAAATTTCCAAGTCCAATAATAAATATACAACTACATAAACACATTTTCTTTCCAAAAATGGGTTGATCTCCAAAGCTTTATGATAAATGTATTTTTTCGTTTCCAATTCTCGGCTGCTCACTATATAAAATAGCGGCTTCTGTGGTTTGGAGTTTAGATGCGGATGATGTAATTTGTCTTGCAGCAGTTAAAAGTAGCTACCTGATATAATGACTTGATGTATTCGGTATTTGCAACTCCAACACACAGAATTCGCTATCTTATAGATCAAGTAATTCACAAAGGAAAACAAAAAGGGCCAATTTGTCATTAAAGGTTTTGATAATAACCCATTTTTCAAAGAAAACATCTACATATGTAAGTTCAAAACCGACACATATACTAAATCTTAATAAATACCTCAACCCGTTTCTTTCGTGTAGCTACATGCAGAGCCGTCTTACTAAACTTGTCAGGAAGCATGACAATAGCAGGATCAGCATGAAGAAGCAATCTCACAACTTCACAGCAAACTCCTTTTACAGCCATATGCAAAGCAGTTTGACCTTTCTTATCGGTTCGTCTGGCCAATTGTGGATCTTTTTTGAGCAACGCATTGACTATGCCCACGTGGCCTTGTCTGGCAGCTAAGTGTAATGCATTTTTTCCATTTGATCTTGTGACATCCACTAAACTAGAATCTCGTGATAACAATTCATCAACTACTGATGAGTGGCCTCTTGCAGCTGCAGTTGTAAGGGGGGTTGAATGCCACTGCCCGACTGTTTTGCTAAGCCCAGGGTCATGGTCCAGAAGGATCTTGACAATCTCTGCATATGGTAAAGTCAACAGATACAAAGTTCACATACAACAATGTGGCAAGATGGGTGAGTTCGGTTCGGGTTGTAAAGGTCATTCTATTAGTATGCGTGAAAATGAGTCGGGTAGACCCACAACCAACTTTTTCTAATTTCTTACTAAGAGGGTGTTTGGGGTTGAGTTTTGAAATGGATTTTTAGACTATTGCGTTTTGAAAATGCAAATAATCAGTTTTTAGTGGTTGGGGATGAGTTTTGAAATGGATTTTTAGGCTACCAAAACACAATAATATAAAAGCAGCTCCACCCCTACTGCAGCAAAACGCATTAATCAGTTTTCAAAAAGCAATCCCAAACACCCTCTAAATAGGCAATTCAATCACTATGTTTACAAAAATCATTACCAATATAGCAAGGGCAAATTCCATAGAACACTGTTCAAAATGGTCAAATTATACACTTTTTTTTATGTCTCAACTTGGTAATCAAAGTTATGCCAATGGTCTAGTTTGGTGATTAAAGTTTTTATTGCATCTATGGTAATCTGAGTTTCTTTACACCTATTCGGTAATTATATACCCTATAGTTATAATATTAGCTTATTTTTAAAAGTTTAATTGCTGTGCTGAGACATAAGTATTATAATTACCAAACTAAACTCCTATGGTCTAGTTTGGTAATAAAAGTTTTAATTGCCTTTATGATGAAAAAAAATCTTCGAGTAAAATGATTTAGGAAGGTGTACACATAAAAATAGACTTTCGGGTACTTCAAAGTTCAAATCCATTTAACCTGTCCTGCTTTTGCTAAAAGAAAAATTATTTAACCTATTTGATCCATTTCAGATCGACTCATCTGTAATATATGATAGACATTGTCACCTCTACTAAACATATTTAGCATATTCGAATCACAAACGATACGAATTATTTCAAGAAGTTCATGAAAAAAGATTATATTACCTCGGTGACCCTCTCTAGCAGCAATGTGCAGCGGATCAAATTCGGATCTGTTCTTCAAAGCAAGTCCTTCTTTAGTTGTGTATGGCAATAGTTCCTTCACAACCTCAATACACCCTCTTTCTGCAGCTGTATACAAAGCCGTTTCTCCTAGTTCATTCATTTCATTCACCACTGAGGCCCTAATTTCAGCCACTTCATCATCAAAATCAGCCCCCTTCATGGTCCCCAGCATTTGCTTATTAATTTCATCAAGAATCCGTCTAACCTCCATCACATCGCCATGTTTCGCCGCCAAGTGGAGCTCAGTATCATTGTGTTTACCTGTCACCTGTTGCACATACTTCTTCTTCCCACCCTGGGTCATCAACGATTTCCCTGAACAAGATCCCAATAAGGATTTCCCCGAATTGGAACTGGTATACGGTAGTGACTTGCTTGAACTAGACGCATTCAACAGGCTACTGGAACTTGAAGCACCGACCAGTCTAGTAGCGTTTGAAGATGATACCGAGAATTTACCAGAATTGGATACCACTAATGCAGGTGCCCTAGGGGAAAGAACAGGGAAAGGATCTATTTCCCTACGAGGAGAAGGTGACCGTTGGTGAATGGGATTTGAGCCCGAATCCGACCCCATTTCGAGATCCCTCTCTTCTCCTTCATCACAAAAATCAAGTATCAACAACATTGTATTAAAGTAATAGCAGAACATTTCCATGCAAATTACACTTTCAATGCCTATTTTTAAAAAAAGTCAACAATCTAATTCCCATATATGTCAAAGTTCTAATTTCTAACTTTCATCGCAAAAATCAAACATCTCCAACAATGTATTTAAGTAACAACTTAAATTTTCATTCAAATTACACTTTATAATCCCTATTTCTAAGATAACTCAACAATCAAAGCACAATAGAATGTATTACAGTTATCCCAAATATGTCAAAAAATTATAATTTTTAACCTTCATCGCAAAATGAAGCATCGACAGTGTATTTTAGTAATAGGACTAATAGCGTAATGTTTCCATTTATATTACTCTTTCAAATCCTATGTCTAAGAAAAATCACCAATCTAAGCATAATTGAAATGTATAACAGCTATCCCAAGCATGTCAAAAGTTCTAATTTCTAACTTTCATCACAAAAACAAGCATCAAGAGCATATCATAATATTTCTATTCAAAAGTACACTTTCAATTCCTAATTCTACGAAAACTCTAAGGTAGCGTTCGTTTCATGGATTGTAATGGAATTGAAATTGTAATTCACGCGGGAACTGTAACTTGATTTGGAATTTAGGTGTGTTCATTTCACAAAACGGAATGAAATCTCGATTGAATTGGAATGTAAATTCCCTTTTGTATGTTATGGTTCATACATTCCAATTCCATCCAAATTCTATTCCATTCCGTTCCGTGAAACGAACGCTACCTGACTATCTAAGCACAATAGAAATATATACCAGTCATCCCAAAAATAATCATCAACAACAATGTATATAAGTAATATCATAACATTTTTCATTCAAATCACACTTTCAATTCATACTTCTACTAAAAGTCTAAAACTCAACAATCTATTATCTAAGCACAACATAAACATTTAACAGTTTAGGTCCCAAACATATCAAACATTCTAATCTCAAACTTTGATCACAAATTTAAGCATCAATAACAATGTATTTAAGTAAAAGCATAATATATCCATTCAAATTACGCTTTTAATTCCTATTTCTAATAAAACTCAACAATCTAAGCACAATAACAATGTACAACAGTTATGGAGAAATTAGGGTTACCTTCGAAGACGGTGTTCATTGTCCAGTATATATATTAAAGGAAGATAATATATAAAATCATTGTGTGTGTGTGTGTGGATTAACAGTATGTGAGATTAGGATTTATTATTTATTATATGCATGGAAAAGCTTATGGCGAATTCCATAAAACAGATTAACAGAGTTTGTAGTTAAGTTTTGCATTTGCGTTCTGTCGCTTAGACAGTTCGTTTATAAAGGTTTCGTCTCATGAGGTTCGTATATAAGTTGGAAATAACCCTTGTAATTCTTAATAACTACTGATTCGCCCCTTATTATTTTAACTAGTGAACGGTGAGTCGGTGACTTTCCTTAGTCTTTTATAGGGATCAGTAGGTCACATCCGCTAAGGCAGACCCTCCACCCACATCTAGCTAGGCTATGATGCACTGCGCAAAGCACGTTGGCTTCAATTTGAGACTTGACGTTTCACGAGAACTTAGATAGTACCCAAGCAGGAATAGGTTCACACGGTTGAAAAACATCATGTAATCAAACCATATTAGTGATTATTATTATTATTAGCTACATACATTTATACTAATCAAGAGACGTTTAAGGAATAAATTTAAAAACTTATGGAGTACAAAATAAAACTTGCATATTTTGGCTTTAAATATGATACATAGCATGCTTTTATGTAATCACTTACTCATTACTTTCTAACATTTATTATATCGATCAAACACTATGTAAAACTCTACTATACATACCTCACAATTGTATATATATAAATTTGTTATATGACTTTGGTAACATTATGTTGAGCCGTTAAGAGGTCGTACTGGTTAAGAGGTAGTCTTTGAATCGGTCATCATGTTTATAAAACTTATCTATTAAAAAAGCTATATGAACCATTAAAAGGTGTCTTTTAACTGAACCAAACACACTCTATCTCTGACCGGGTTCACATCTTAATGGAATTATTAAGAGGCTAACAAACAACCCCTTAGACCATCCACATCGGTTCGTCTGCTTGAAGGCTCAGATCCATTGTGGCGCGATCAGATGAGAGGTCACTGGACTCTACCGATGTAGAGGTAGCTCGCATGGGTTGCCTGAAAGTGGAAATATGGGTATGTGGACTTTGAAACGGACGAGTTTGATGGTGCACAACTTCTCACATACACGTATCTTTATATATGTCTATACTATACATAGGATTTAATATTTTTAATGGATGTTTGCTAATATAGAAGAAAAAAACGTATGTTTTAAAGGACGTTTAGTATCTGATATGACTGATATGATAATAAGGTAACACGATATTTTACATAACTCGTATCTTTTAAAAGGTATGAAGGGTATATTTCTTGATTTATCCATAAACATACTTTTTTTTTAACGGCAAACAACATTTTATTCCATACCAATATTTACATATCGTCTAATAGCAAGGTGCTAATTAGAGGACAAGTACATCACCCAAATACCATGTTACATGATTACTAAAATTCAAAACGTTTCCATTTCTCCCAATCGATACCTTCTAGTTTCGCTCTGTTTTTCACCCAAATGTAGGATACCGATTTAATCTCTGCCATTATATGTTCCAATTATGCGTTCCTCCCATTAAAGATTTTGTCGTTCCGCTTTTTCCATAACACCCAGCATGCCGTGAGAATCACCGCGTGAATCGCTTTTTTCTTGACACAACCCAATCCTGTTACATTGTGAGTCTCTAATAAATCCTTCAATGTGAAAGCAAATATGGGTTGAAGCTTGCACCACCCGCTAATCTTGTTCCACACATTCGCTGCATAATAACACTCAATGAATAGATGTTGCGCAGATTCCAACTGATCTCCACATAACCTGCATGAGGTTTCTTGTATGCCAATGTTTCGTCGCTTTAAACCTTCAAGTGTTGGTAGTCGCTCTTGTTCCGCTCTCCATGCCATCAAGTTTACCTTTTTAGGGACCCATTTCATCCATAAACATACTTGAGCATCCATTCTTCACAATTTAGGCTTGGGAATCTATGTCACAACTCACAACCGATTTACCTAATTTTAAAGAAAGGCATAATTGTCAACTGAGTTGACTCATCATCATGTCGGTGAGTCGAAAATAATCCAAATCAGGCTTCCGAATATCGATCACATATACAGTCTTTCATGGGTAACCATAACTCCGGCCGTCGACACCACCTACACCACCATAATATAGGTGCACCACCAGTTCAAGCCCCTCCATATTATTACCACCCATCAAATCACGCACCACAACCCACACCGACCAACCCAATGGCACTACCATCAGTTCCTTACGCTCATGTCGATCACACTTTACGAGCTCTCGCTGGTCAAGCAGAAGGATTCGGTCAATTCGCTGTTGGTGGACTTCACGGAGCACTCTATCATGTTACCACTCTATCAGGTTAGTCTCGTTGATTAATGATCACACTCTCTGTTCTCGTTATCGTTTTGGTTGGATAATTAGGGTTTTGTGATGTATCATTTGCTATGGCTAAATAGATTAACATAATAGACGTTGATAGTTGATCAGGCTTATCCCAATTATGTTTTATTTTAGGTTTTTACCGTACATTCATACAATATGTAAATGTGGTCTTATATTGAAGTTGAGGGGTATCTCGGGCACGCCCTGCCGTCATTTCATGCTGTAATTGTAGAATATTAACAGAGATTTACCATCCCAGACCTAGATGACTAAATCTCAATACACTCGTTTTTTTAACCTGAAGACGGAAATATGAGTCGGATTGGATTGTACCGGTATGATCAACTTCTGGCATGAACTCTCCGAAAACTCTTGCTCGAAGAATACTGCGAAACGGATGCCTTTAGTCTCGCTACCACAAGAAGGGGCTCTCTCTGTGGCCACTCTCTGGCATGGGAATAAGTATTGACTATTTGAGAACTTATGTAACGAGTAAGTTTGAGTGAGTAAGAAAGAGTGAATGTATGTGTTACCTCATGGTGGGTAATTATGTAAGGGAGAATTAGGGTTGATGTCACTAATGTATGGTATGGGGCTTGAATAAAGGTGTAGCCGATTTGATCAGTGGCAAAGCTTGACCCGAAACTTCGGGGGTCGGAAATCAGGTCGAAAACCAGTTTCGGGGGGTTGAAACCGTATATACCAAAAAATTTCTATACGAATACTATATAATTGGAACTTTTGAGCGAAAATTCGGGGGGGGGGGGGGGGGGGGGGTCCCTGCCCCTTAGCTGCACCAATGGATTTGATAGTGACGTCTTTAATTATGTTGGAGGAAATAAACATTCCTTTTGTCATGTTGTAATGTCATTGCCATGTAGGCGTAACAAAATTGTGCATGTCTAGCGGATAATCGGGTATATGGATTAAATCTGGATCAAACCTTTTCACAATTTGTTTCAAGTACATTTGCGTATTTCATATTTGAGATGATTGATGTTTTTATAAAATTTGTGTTTTATTATGAAGATTTGAATATGTTGTAGATGATGGGCCTGGATCACTACGAGCTGGATGTCGCATAAAGGAGCCTCTTTGGATTGTGTTTGAAGTTTCGGGTACCATTAAATTGACATCTTATTTGAATGTATCATCTTACAAGACCATTGATGGGCGGGGACAACGGATTAAGCTAACGGGCAAGGGGCTTAGGCTTAAAGAATGTGAACATGTGATCATATGCAACTTAGAGTTTGAAGGCGGTAGAGGACATGATGTAGATGGTATTCAAATCAAGCCCAATTCAAAGCACATATGGATTGATCGGTGTAGTCTTAAGGATTATGATGATGGATTGATTGATATTACCCGTCAAAGCACAAATATTACCATTTCCCGGTATTTACTCTACGTTTTTTTTTAACAATGACTTTTGAAACTGATTATCTGATATGAAATTATCAAGACTTTGTAACCATATAACCATCTTATTTTGCGCATTCAGTTGTCACTTTTCAAACCATGACAAAACAATGCTTATTGGAGCGGATGCTTCACACCATGGTGACAGATGCATGTGTATCACTATTCACCATTGTTTCTTTGATGGGACCCGGCAGCGGCATCCTCGTGTTAGATATGCCAAAGTGCATCTGTATAACAATTACACCAGAAACTGGGGCATTTATGCTGTCTGTGCCAGCGTTGAATCACAGGTTTTACTGCTACATAAACTCGTTAATTTATTATATTTTCTTTCAGCAAATGTGTGACTATGCTACAACTTGTTGATTGTTTCCTTAAGATATTTTCACAATGCAATATATACGAAGCAGGACAGAAGAGAGTGGCTTTCAAATACCTCACCGAGAAGGTATATCCATTCCCTTTACAATCTTGTGAATGCCTGCTACCTAAGCTATACTTGTTCAAGATTGGGATCTAAATTTCCAATTTAGGTGTTTCACTTGTGCCGAGGCAGCATGTTCATCTTTAGGTAGAACATTACACGCTCGTACACTCACATAACACGCACACCCTTTAAGAGAAAAGCTATAATATGTTACTGAATGGTCTCTTATGGCTGCAAACCATGCCCCTATAGGGGATTCCGTTATTTCACATTGACCATACAAATTACTCAAATTTGATGAAAATAACTTCAACTGTACATAGTAATATAATCTAGTGGTGTTAAATAGGTTGTGTTTGCGGGTTGGCTGCCAAACCCAAGAATATGACACAAATACACATGTATGATGTATATAAAATCATTACGTTTAAATTATAAAAGTTGATGCTGAATTCTCTTCTATATTTTGAACTTTGGCATAAGATGAGTATTGGTTTAAGATATGCATAAAATACATTTGAAAGGCACCAACTATAAAAGTAAGTGGGTTAAACTGATAAACCTGCGAACCCTTAAGGTCAACCTGAACACGACCTGCTTAGCTAAATGGGTACATCGGTTCAACCTGAAACTAACCTTACCCATTTGGACTAAACCAAAACCTGTGAATTTCATGTTGGTTCCATGTTGTTTTGTCATGTCGGGTCAGAATGGAGTTGCCAAGTTATAAAGACTGATAACTAGTCTGGCCCACCCAAAAGCAAAGTTGTAACAATGCCACTATGGGTCAAAATTAATTATCATAACATTATTGTATGTCGTGCAGGCACCGGACAAAGAGGAGGCAAGCACAGGCTGCATTATATCTCAGGGTGACCTATTTATGAGCGGTACTCAACCAGGCCTATTGGAACCAGCCTCAACAAGTGGCTTGTTTCACCCGAGCCAACACTACCAGACATGGACAGTTTTACCTGCAACGAAGGAGCTTAAAAGTCTTCTCCAGCGTTATACGGGATGGCAGGACGTTCCACGCCCGCCTGGAATGTAACCAATTGCATAACTATTTATATACGTAAAAATGCGGCATTTGGAGTACATATATTGACTTATTCTGTTAAAAGCTTTAATGCTCTAAAGTTCATACATATTAACCTCTGTGTATGTCAACATCCAAGATATATATTTTTTCTAGTTTTTCTTTTAAGTTAGCGTTATTTACAAACTTATATAGTTCTAATACATTTTAAATGGTTTGATTTAAAATCATGTAATTTATGGTTTTCAATAAATTATAAAATTTATATAGGAGTAACTTTCAACACGAAATCAATTTTAAGTAAATAACTGCTAGAATCATTTTAAATATGATATCGATGACTGAGAACACTGGTACGTATAGAGTAATAGAACTATACGTACAGCGTCCGCTATATATATGTTAATTCATATTGCAAGTTATCATCCAAGGTTGGGATTTTGTTCTTGTTGATATGAAATAGTTTAATTGTTGTTGAGAATGTGAGTTGTATCACATGTGCACAAAACATCCGGTGCATGGTATGAGCAGTGGCGGATCTAGGCCACAAAATCAGTAGTAACGTTTTTCATTTTCTTCATTTTAGTAGCAACGTTTTCAAAATTTCGTAAAAAAACCGAATTTTCCACGTACGCACGCGAAGTTGAGCCGCAACGTCCGCAACCCCTCCTCTTTAATTATGTCCGCCCCTGGGTATGAGAGGGTTAGATTATTGAAAATTACAGTTTGTAGTTTACTAGTTATATGTGACCAGTGAACAGTTTTGCGTATTGACTTGTGGGCCCCTAAACTAGGCGAAATCTGCCAAACAGCCTTTTGGTTAGGGAGCATGTCAGTCTTATGTTATTGTTTTATAAATTTCACACATGAAAACAATCAAATTTGTTGTAAATGGGATTATATTAAACGCACTATTATAGAAGTCACCCATCCTAGAATTAACCTATTCGAACACACTTAACCTTGGAGTTTTTCTCTTTTTCACAACCAATATGCTCAAAAAGTGTTGGTGATATTCGAGATAAGATATTCCACAAACCCACAACCGGTGTGGGATTTACTAGTGTGTTAACCAACGTCGGTTTAATTTAATGTAAAAAATCATATCGTCTAAGTAAACTTATCTTCCCCTATTGTGTGTATATATATATATGTTGATCAACGTTTCAATTCATTGTCACCGCTTTGTCTTTTTATTTGAAGTCTTTTCTCTTTGATCCAAATAATCGTCTTTACAACATAAGCTAGGAAAGACCAAAAAATATTTGAAAAATGACAACATAAAAATCAATGTGGTGATTATGAGTGAATTCTTTAACAAGTAAGACCCCCGTAGTGGGACGCCATTTGTGGGATTTTTTAAAAAATAGCGCCCCCCACACCGTTACGGGGGGGCGCTATAGGCAAAAAATGGTTTGGGGCTTTATATTAGTAATGCCCAACACACTTTGTTTTACCCAATCAGACATTGCCACGTGGTAAGGTCAAATATTCAACCAATCAGATTAAAGACAGGGGCTTTATAAATAAAGCCCCACCACTACACCCTTTTTCCACTTTATCTCTTCATGCTGACTCAGCAGCCACGTGAACTAAACAGGAACAGGGGCTTTATATATAAAGCCCCCCACTACGCATGGTCTAATACCGAAAATAAACAATAAAGACAAGAAGAAAGTCAAATCAATAGTTGCACAATAGACACGTGACAATAACATACATATACCATTTAAAATTTTTTTAACACACTCAACAAATATATCAATTTTTGTACTTTTGTTGTCGAGTGCTTAAGACTATCTTTAATGCTAAGTGCGCCCTTAGGCGCCCTTAGCTGCCTAGTCAGCTGACACATCATATCCTTCTAAATCCTTACAAATCCTTGAAAATCCTTACAAATCCTTAAAATCCCACTATTTCATCTCCAACCATACAAACATCCTTACATATCCTTACAATTTCCACATAATCACTCATTTTTCTTATTTTAAATACTTAGAAGTAATAATTTGAATAATAAAATAAATAAATAAAAAGTAAAAAAGAAAGTTTGTAATAACTAATAATTATTCTGAGATTTAAAAAAAGTAAAAAAATAAATAGATATAAGAAATAAAACTAAATAGATATAAAAATAAAACGTAATATTTTTTGCCAATAAAAAAAAAAAAAAAAGCAATATAAATGACAAGATTTATAGATAGTGCCTTTGGTTAGTAATTTAGTTGATATATCTCATTGAATTATATAGGTAGTGGATAAAGAATAGAATATAAAATATTGATTTAATTGCACAATAACCCATATTTGGTGGCCCTTGGATACGGATATATCACAAATTTCGGATGAGATTTAATGGGCCTTTAAATATGGACATTTCCACATCATCTCGGGCGAACTAAGTTCGGGCGCATTACTGATAGTCTAATTGCATCTTTGAGTAGGGTAACACCTGTTCACCTTCTAACTAAGGTTTATTTATTTATTTATTTTTAACGGATAACTGATATGGTCTCAAGGTTTTGTTAATTTTTTTTTTTTTGTTTTTTATAAATTTACCACAAACCTTTTTTTTAACTTTGATGTTTAGCCAAAAAGTTATTTTTTTATAGGTGAAAACCCGGGCTCGTTTATCATTTTCTTCCTCCATGTTCCAACACAAAAATTTGCAATCGAACTAAATTAGCATCTTAAAAAACTAAACCGGTATTAAACGAAACTACATTCCCACCACATCACACGAAGAAATCATACTAGTTTTAGTTAATATTAAAATAAATTGCTAATATCAAATCAATCCTGAATAAACAGATCACACATGAGTTCAAAGCTTTACAACAAAAAACAACGGCCAAGATCGTTTCTTTTCATACCCAGCACACGGATCGCCAGCTTGTCTACTTCACCCGCCACCCAAATTTCAAAAACCCCAAAATAATAATTTCAAAATTACCGCCAAATATCCCAAATCCCCTCTTTATATAAACCCTCAAAACCCATTAACCAATCACTCACAACAATCTTCAACAACATTAATAATAATAATAATAATCTTTAATACCTCTTTTCTACACTCAAATGGCTCGTACCAAACAAACAGCAAGGAAATCAACTGGAGGAAAGGCTCCAAGGAAGCAATTAGCCACCAAAGCCGCCCGAAAATCGGCCCCAGCAACCGGCGGAGTGAAGAAGCCGCACAGGTTCAGGCCTGGAACTGTGGCATTGAGGGAGATCAGGAAGTACCAGAAGAGCACTGAGCTTTTGATCCGGAAGCTTCCGTTCCAGAGGCTGGTTAGGGAAATTGCTCAGGATTTTAAGACGGATTTGCGGTTTCAGAGCAGTGCGGTTGCTGCGCTTCAGGAGGCGGCTGAGGCGTATTTGGTTGGGTTGTTTGAGGATACGAATCTGTGTGCGATTCATGCGAAGAGGGTTACGATTATGCCCAAGGATATGCAGCTTGCTAGGAGGATCCGTGGTGAAAGGGCTTAGGGTTTGAGTTTATTGTTAATGTTTAGATTTGAATTACTTTGGTGTGTTGCTAATTTCTGGTTATATTGAATGAAATTTGGATTTAATATTATTAGTATGTTGTTCAATCAATATTCATATGGTTGAGACTGATACAACATCCCATTTAGGCATTTCATCGAACAGGTTACATGCGTCCAAAAACAATTTTTTTTAACTGCTTAAACTACTGATTTGGTTGAGCTTTGATTAGATTTTTGGGTGTTAATTGGATTTTTATTAACTAGATTATGCAGTTGTTTAATTGACTCGTAACAAGTCGGTGAAAAAATAGGGAAAATGACCAATATAGCCCGTTGACCGGGCATTTTGCACAAATAGCCCCCTCCACCGTCTTTGGAGAGACGGGACACGGCTCCCAACCCGCCTGAACCGTCTCCCGAGAGGCTTCCCATTTCAGCCAACAGAGGACCGCCACGTGGCGTCTCTGATCCCGAGGCTGTACCGTCTCTCTCCAGACGGGTCAGAGATCTCTCCCAGACGGTTCACGTTTCCCAAGACGGCTGACCCTTTGGTTCAACCGTCTATCAATGCCGGCTGACACTTCGGGTCAACCGTCTCAAAAAGACGGGTCACCTTTCCCAAGACGGCTGACCCTTCGGTTCAACCGTCTCTCAAGACGGTACACATTTACCGACGCGGTGGTTCCCGATGAGCGGCGACGCTTCGGTTGTCCGGCTCAGCCCTATAAATACCCGTCTCCCGTCCATTTCCCGTCATCCAACCCCGTCTGAACACAATCCACCACCGTACAACTCCGTCCAAACACCATCTACTACCCGACGACCACCGTCCAACACCGTCCAACACCGTCCAACACCGTCCAAACCACCGTCCAACACCGTCCAAACCACCGTCCAACACCGTCCAAACCACCGTCCAAACCACCATCCAACACCAATGGCACCCCAAAGATGGACGGAAGAACAAGAGATTGCGTTGATTGCAGCATGGCTGCATGTTGAAGAGAGTACACACCTCAACAACAAATGGTTCCGGATCCTGAATGAATACAACCGGCTCGTTGGGGGCTCACAACGTACCACCGAGTCGCTTAGCCGCAAGTTGAATGATTTGACGACAAAGTGTCAAATATTCAACGACCACCACAACCGGACCCTTTACGACGTACCCGCAAACTTTCCTGAAGACGTGGCCATTAGACACAGTCTAAGGCAGTATAAAAACAGGGAGGGTAAAGAGTTTAAACATGTGTCCGTGTGGCAAATGATTAAACATCGTCTTATGTAATTTGTAATTATATTTTTATTTATTTGTAATGGTTTTATTTTTAATGCAATAGTTGGTTATATTTTTAATTTGTCGTTTTGTTTTTATATTTAAACGTACTATACTATTACAATCACAAATAAACAATAAATATTATTACAATAACAATTAAAAAACTACACTATTACAACAAACTTCCCGAGAATAAAGAAGCAACAAGAGAAAATTAAAAAGCAACAAATAAAAAACTACACTATTACAACAAACTTCCCAAATTTACTTCCAGAACTAGGAACTTTGTTTGAAGTAATAGTAATGTCTAACCAACTATTGAGGACTACATCTTAGTGTTAGATGTTTTGTCCTCCACAGCGGCGGGTAGTAGCAGTGGTCTACATAGACGTTGTTTCGAATGGTGTATGTGCTCTACACAGACAAGTCCGAAACATTTCCTCGTTTTATGTAACAATAGTTCTCAGTGAGCACACGTCGAACATCGAGACATAAATTCGGAAAGCGAACGAACTTGCCTAAAATGTAGACCACCACATCATCGATCCATTACACGGGTTGCAAACCACGCGCAGATGGAACAACAATCCAAGTAGCCGTACGCAGATGAAACAACAATCCAAGTAACCGGGACATATTTTCCGAAGCCGGTAGGCTTCGGCTGGGAAAGTCAAAAAGGCTTCGGCTGGGAAAGTAAAAAAACGTCATTGGATTGGAAGATGAAAGCTTAGAGGAGACGGGTGGGTGCATGGAAGATGAAAGCTTAGAGGAGAGCGGTGGGTGCAAATTTCGTTAAGTTAATTGGGGTATTTATATACACTCGTGAGACGGTTCAGACGGTTCAGACGGTTCACAAATTTCGTTAAGACGTATTGGGAAAGGTGACCCGTCTGTTTGAGACGGTTGACCCGAAGGGACAGCCGGCATTGATAGACGTGAACCGTCTTTGAAGACGGTTGAACCGAAGGGTCAGCCGTCTTGGTAAACGTGAACCGTCTGGGAGAGATCTCTGACCCGTCTGGAGAGAGACGGTACAGCCTCGGGATCAGAGACGCCACGTGGCGGTTGGGGGGGGGTCACAACGTGTCCCGTCTATCCAAAGACGGTTCAGGCGGGTTGGGAGCCGTGTCCCGTTTCTCCAAAGACGGTGGAGAGGGCTATTTGTGCAAAATGCCCGGTCAACGGGCTATATTGGTCATTTTCCCGAAAAAATATGCTTACATGCTACTACAGGTCTCATGAATCGGTGAAAACATACAAAATTTTTAAAAAAGTGATTTTACTTTACAGTCCTTCAACTATTTTGGCTGTCCAAATTGTATCCCTGTAGATGTGAAGTATGAAATCTACATCCATATTTACTATTTTTATTTTTAATTATCCAAAGTTCAAAACTTTAATTATTTGAGTCCTTGTCTAGATATTTACTAACCTATTAAGTCAAAATTGCTAACTCTGTTAACTAAGTTTGTTAAATCTGCATGAAATGGCAAAAATACCCTTACTAATATAAAAATAAAAAAATATATATACAAGGGTATTTTTGTCTTTTCATAAAAAACTAACAGACTTTATGGATGGAGTTAGCAATTTGGACTCAAATAGTTAAAGTTTTGGAATTTGGATTTAAGTAGTTAAAACCATTATAAAACAGGGACGCAAATAGTAATTCACTCTATTTATTAATATACCGTGCATTGCGGTGGTCCTGTTCTGAACATCGAAACGTAAGTAAAAAAACATTTCACAACGCTACATTTCGAAATCATGAGAAATTTACGTCGTTGTAAAAAGCACGTTGCAACGGTTGTATCGGTGGTTTCTAACCCGACGGGTCGATCTGACAAGACCGCCATAAATCATGTTGTAATATACCCCTTAAATTTTTATGTACAAGTCTGAATGTTGCTAACTAAAAAAGAAAACAAAAGATATAAAACATTAGTCAACGTCATCTCTTGAGTTACAAATTATAAGTCAAACTATATATGTGTTACAATATAGAATTCTATATATTTGACTTTGATAACTAAAGTGCCCCATGCCTTCTATTTCATTCCATATTTTGTCACTCATTATATAGAATCATATATAGCCACACCTTATATAACCTAACATTCATTTCATTTTCTTCAATCCAATTTGGTCACTCTAAAACAAACCAAGAACAACAATGGCAAAAAACAAAGAAAATCCGATTTCAATCAACGACATCCCAACCGAAATCTTGTATCAAGTCGTCTCCTTGATCCCTTTAAAAGAAGCTGCAAGAACCATCATCCTTTCATCTTCATGGAAGCGCTTATGGACACCGATTCAAGTGATCTTAAACCTCAATTCTGATCAAATAACAAGTCAAGAATCCGGTCAACATATGAACCACGTCGTCTCTTCTTTCTTAAACACTTATGTAAACAACTACCAAATCCTCAATCTCTCTTTTCTTTGATCAAACTCAGTTAGTCATGAACAAACTCTTTTCATGAAAGGCGTAAAGGGAGTGGACAAAGAACTTTACATAAGCTTCTATGGCGAAAACATTAAAGATTTTAGTTTGTCCATAGAACTAAAACCTTTGTGTGAACATGACAACTTTTTATCTCTCAAAACACTCCACCTTAGATCCATTACAGGAATGGCTAGAAGCTTTCTTCCAATGTTGTTTTCCGCTTGTCCGAATCTTGAAACTCTATGTCTTGAAAAATGCAATGGGTTACAAAATGTTGATCTCAAAGCACATGACTTGTTGCATAGCTTTGTAGTTTTGGATTGTGAAAGCATGAAAAGTGTCACTATTTTATCAGCTCCTAACCTTAAATCTTTCTTGTATCAAGGAACCTTAGCGAAAATCGAGCTTAAAGAGGTACCAAAGTTATGTGATGTTACCCTTAACATGAAGGGTACCACTGCCCTAAGCTATTACAATGAGTTTGATTACGAAGATATCGTCTCACTTCTTGCTTGTCTCAAGGATGTTGAAGCTCTCACTCTTAATGGCTGGCTTCTTGAGGTAAACTCAAGTTTTTCTATTTTTAAGATTTTACCTACACTTTCTTTGTTTTTGTGATGCTATGATCAATGGCGAAGCTTGAGCGGAAATTTCGGGGGGTCGGAAGTCACCAGTTACGGACTTACGGGGGTCGAAACCGTATATACCAAAAAAATTCTATACGGATACTATATAATCAGAACTTCTGAGCGAAAATTTATGGGGGTCGGCCGTCCCCTCCCGCCCCTATAAAGCTACGCCCTTGGCTATGATGCCAAAACAAAGCATAACTAATCTAATAAGGACATAAGGTTTTACCTAAACTTTTTCTAAACAAAGTTTTCAATTAAAAGTTAAAAGTAACTTTATGATTCACAAATTATCAAACTACTAATTTTGGTTAATATATAAGATTTGCTTCTAACTTATTCCAATTTGTTGTTATTGTAAAGTGGCTATGTACAAGAGGTGTAACATTTGATGTGCTTGAGTTCAAGTTTGACAAGTTGAAGGAGTTGTCATTGATAGATTATTGCATGAACAAACAATATAGGGATTCACTTGCATCCTTTTTATCCCTCACACCATCCTTGGAAAACTTGTTTATCAAGGTCAGTTATATTTCTATAATTAGTAACAACAGTTTCACATTTCACTTATGGTTTTAAACTTATCTGTTTGAAAAATACTGATGTAAAAATACTCATTCTTAAACTAGATTGATGAAAAATGGAGTGCAGTACCAAGTCCTCACTTTCGCCAATCTAGGCAACGCATTTGGACCGATGGTTTGAACAATTTTCAACTGAAGCATTTGAGAACGGTGAAGTTTTTCGGGTTCAAGATTGGAGAAGATGATCAAATGTTGGTTTCACTGATGGATCTTTTGCTTAAAAGAGCCATAGCAATCAAGGAAATGAGTGTCGCGGAAACTGAAATGAAGCGTTCATGGAGCGTCGCGAAAATCCCTCAAAGTCACTTAAAGAAAATAAAATCATCATCAACAAGAACTAGTTTGCTCTTGTCCTTGAGCAACATATGTTATTTTCAGTTGACACCAATCCAAGCCAGTTAAAAAAAATAATATTATGTCTGAACTTATTTATTGATTTAATTTGTTATTATAACTTATTTGAGGTGAAACCATAAACATTAGTTTATGAAACTTTATTTATATAAAATACTTGAAATAAATGTACAATAAAAACACTTACTATTGACTCATCAAACAAGATGTTTGTTTATAAACAGAATGCAATGCATACATAAAATGTGATTAATAGAACACCTTAGGGTTGCCTTTACTTCATTAATAAAATTAAAACACACTTATTAGAAGCGCGATAACATTTGGAACAAGCGTTACAAAATCCCTAGGCTAAGCCATTGATCGGATTGTGATGATCAGCGACGACTCCTCCATCCGATGTTTTGATGGTGATGATCTTATCGTTACGGTTTTCTTTGAAATCTTTATCCTGTATCTGTGGTAGTTCTTCATCAGCAGTAACAGACTTAACAACAACATCTTGATCTTTGCTTTTACCCCATACAACAAGATAAAGCCCCACAACTATCACAATGGCTCCCATGACCCTGTCAAGATTATTAATTTATGTCATTTAATTGTTTAAAGATTAGTTTATGATAAGGAACCGAAATGGGCTGCGAAAGAAATACCTTCCGAGGTACATTTGTTCAGCTAGAATAATTGATCCCATCACAGCTACAATGATCATGCTCAATGGGCTAAATGCAGTCACAAACACTGGGCCTCTTGTTTTCATTACTAGTCCTTGTATGTAAAATGCGAGACCCGAACATACTATGCCCTGCATACACAACATATTATTAGATACGGGTCGGGTAGGTTGGGTTGGGTTGACCTACAAACATATTTTAGGAGGTTGTATGCATTAAAAATGGACGTTGGGCAGCTTTCAGGTTTGATTTGTTCAAACAAAAAACAATCGAGCCGTTCATGAACGGTTCGCCTCTTACTTACTGTGTAAAGAACTGCTACTAGTGATGTGTTCCACTTTACAGCCCAAATTGCAGTGTTTCCCCTCTCCATTATTAGTGCCACTAATGCTCCCTCAATTGTTCCCATCAGGCATATCCAAACGGTTAGAGATAGCTCAGCAGGATATGACTTTAGTGTGATTGCCTACATGTACAATATATATATAACAAATTAGTGATCTAGCCATTAGCACTTGCCAATTGCCATAGGCCCATATGAGCTCGTCACGCGGGTTAAGTAAGGGTCAAAACGGGTTGGGTTGAAATGGTTCATTTTTAGTACCGGTCAAAACATGTCAGGTTGTGTTGAGCAGTTTTCTTTCTTTTTCAAAACTTCGTATAAATGATTAACATAGGTGTTTTTATGTAGGCCCAATTCGTGTTTGATTTGAGCCGTGTGACGTCTTTCCTGTTTTGGAGGTTGTATGTATTAAAATAAAATAAAATTCAGTTGACTTTCAACCCCATATACCCTTTACACTTTTAACTGTATATATCTATTTTTTTTCCATTTGACACGTTTAAGATAAAAACACAACCTTATTAAAATGTTCCCCTCTACTAGCTCTTATTATCGTTAGTGTTTTTTATTTGACCGATTAATAAAAAACAACCCAAATTGACTCATTAAATGGGTCCAAAAGGGTTTAAAAGTATTGGTCCCTACCAAACTAGTGAAGGGTCAGCTCGTGGTCTGACCCGTTGATCCTGTCTGGTTTTGAAAACAATATTTAATTATAACTATAAAATTGTACGGTTACTCACTTGTAAAACCATAAAACCCGACCAACTAAAGCATCCAACCGCGATCATAGTAGCCCCCTTTAGCGAATGTTTAAGATCTACCCCTTGGTTTCCAACCTCATGATAAGTTCTTCCTTGTGTCCAAAACAACTCTATAATTGGGCCTTTCATCAGTGTCATCACCATTGCTCCTGCAACCGTTGTAATTGTCCCAACTATCTTTGCTTGGCTACGTATGCCCTTTATGTTTAGCTTCTCAAGCCTGACATATAGAATAAGAATTCAGAAACTTTTATCAACTTATGCACACATATCGGGTCATCATCTATAATAAAACTATAGGTAACAAGTTGAGCAGGTCGGGTAACGTGTCATGACATGTTCATGCCAGAATGTTTATGTTTTTTTTTATAGTTTAAACGAGTCGAGTTGGATATGCTTAATTTATTTCTATAGAAAAATAATTTGTTTGTAATTATTTTGATTGGAATAAAAAATTATTACAACAACAACAATAACACAGTAATAATAATTATCCTAGTTATATCATAAAAACCAAATGAAATTAATAATTAATAGTAATAATAAAATAAAACATATGGCACACAATACAGTATTAAGAGAAAAAGTTATATACTAAATTACTAATCGAAGTTGGTTCTAGGCCACAACTCTACAAGCTAGTGTTATGTCCTAACTTCTAATAAAGTAAATAAATAAATAAAAAAACACCGGCCATATGGCCCACCTAGATTATATAATGCTTAATAGTTGGCCCACCAAGTAATATACGAGATTGTATACACTAAAAATAAAAATAAAAGCTTTTATATTGCACAATAAAACAGTAACGTTAATATATAATATTATTTATATTTCTCTTAAGTTTTCATTTCACCGTTGTTAATTCATACTACATATACTTTTAACTAATTTAGTTTTTATTTAATTTCATTCAAATCCAATAACTTGCGTTTATTAACATTCGAAAAAAGAGTTGATACATGGTTGTGCTTAAAATTTTTTCTTAGACGTGCCCGTAGCCTGACGAACCGAGCCGATTCCGACAGAACATCAGTACCGGCATTCGTTTTTACGATTTTTGATTGAACGTATGTCGGTATATATCTTTTTAGCCGTATCACGAAATTATTCATTTATTTTCTCTTCAGGTTATTATAGTATAGGTTATTATAGTATGCATCAGTACCGTAACGAATTAAATCGATACCAACCAGGTTTCCATGCACCGCCTATTGAGAATAACCCCACAAGTTTACTATTAAATTGTTGTTATGGAAGCATTGCAACATATGTGAAAAGTTTCCATGTTAAAATATATATTATAAATAGTGGTCACAACTAGGTTGAATAAAATATAACTTGGTTGGTGAGGAAATCAGCTTCTTTTTTGTGTTTTAAAATTGGTTGAATAAAATATAACTTTTTTTTTTGAACGGAATAAAATATAACTTGGTTGGTGAGGAAACTCGGTTACTATTTTGCGCATATCAAAATTTGTTGAAAAAAAATAGGAAAATAAACATGAGTCATGATCAAGTTTGTCCATTTTAGTTTGACCCATTTTAGATAACTCACAACCCAAATCGACCCATTTACAAGTTTAAACTAGTACCAATTCATTCATGATTAATGCCCTGCATGATAATAACTATTCACCTTAGAATGCATGCCATAACAAAAGTTATAGCAGGAAGAATATTGACCATTGCAGCTGTAAATGTGGCCGTTGTGGCTTTCATTCCCATGAAAAACAGGTTCTGATCAATAACCGGCCTGCCAAGACACATAAACTCGTCATTTAAACATCAAATTATACGTCTAGTTAACGTCGTTTTCGTTTATGATTGCAAAACTTACTCTAGTAACCCCAGAAATATAATCTTGATGAAAACCGAGCGCGTCATCTTTGGCCTTATTTTCCTGATTTACAAAAGAAAATTTGTAACATGTTCAATATATTTGTTCTAAAATAATGATCGTATTAAGAATTAATTTATTTATTTTACATATTTAATATTATTTAAGGGTAGTTTATCGTATATTATATGTAATTTTGTGATTACGTATATGTAACCACAAGTTTACATATATTATAACATATATGTAATAACCAGTATACATATATGTAATCACAAAAGTACATATAAAAAATGATAAAATTACCCTTAGATAATATAAAATAAATAAAATGATTGGTTGTTAAGAGTTAGTGAATATTTGTTGATCCTATAATTAACACACATGCAAACGAAATTAATTATACAAAAAAATAATAATAATAGTAATAAGTGGATATATACCTGTCAAAGATAAGTGCAAAAGGAGCCATGACAATGGTGGCAATTGCATGGCGATAAACAACAAACACATAATTGCTAATTCCTTCATTCAAAGCTGCTTTAGAAAGTATGTCCATTCCAGCAAACCCAAATTGTATGAATATTACTGCAAAAAATGGTTTCCCATTTTTTAAGAATTCATTCATGGAGGCCTTTATTTTACTCATCTTTATGGATATTAATATTATTAATTAATGTGTGTTTGAAAGCTTAAGTTTTTTGCTTCAAGAACACACTTAGCTTGTACTGGTTGTCTATAAATCGCTTGCCTCTTGTGTTTATATACAACACTTGTGTACCAGTCAACACAAGCTTTTTGAAACAAATAGTACTATATATGGCCACTTTATTATCCCACCACCTTTTTTGCATTGATTGGTTTGATGAAATTAATAATTTTGTTACGTGCTTTTCGTTGGAATATTATAGGTTCAAGATAATAGTTTAAAGTAATGGAAAATGACAATTGAAACTATAATTTATTTCTTCGAGGTAAATCATGTCTATGTTAAATAAATTAGCTCCTACGTTCACTGGATCGGTCTGCTTTGCATGCTTTTGTGTTGAATTGCTAATAGCTAAAATACAACTATACTACGGGTAGTATAGATTTATAAAGGCTTGTATGATTCACACACCTAATTATCTTATTCACACACCTTGTCATTTATACAGGAACTAAAGTTATTCGGGGCGTATAAACCTTCAAAAAACCAAAGAGAATGTTTGGGAATGTTTTTTATCCGGTTTTATAAGGGGTTTTATAAGGGTCATATAAGTTTATACGGGCTATATAGATGTTATATTGTGTTTTTGGTCGTATATACGACAATATATGGCTCGTGTAGAGGGTGTAAAATTAAGATTTTAGGTGTACCATTATTAACCCCATTATTAATTGAGTTCTAAATATATTAATTATTTAAAAGTATGCTTTGTACCTAATAACATTATCTAGTAATCTAGTTCAAGGGGACGAAAGTTTGGGTTTGTATAATATTTTATGATCACCAAAATATAAATCCTAATGTTGTATGTATCAGTGTTATAAAAATCGGGATTAATTGGTTATTACTCGTTCGTTGGTAGGTTACTGAGACTTTTTTCGTTAATCAGTCCATTAACCGGTAGTCGGCCAGCCAAAAATCGACGATTCTAGCAAGATTTGAGCAAAAATCTATAATACAGCCAACCTCCGGCAAATTATGGCCAAAACATGTAAATTCCGGCAAACTATATATATAACCCCTCCGGAAAACTATATATATAAAACCCCTCCGATTAATCACAATTAATCTTGATTAATCACAATTAATCGTTAGTTCCCACCCTACCGACTGACTAGCGCCTAGCGAGTTCTACAACAATGGTATGTATAGATATAAGCAAAATATTGGTGGTTTAGACTTTAGAATAATAACCAACCAATCTTGTTCGTTGGTAAGGAGCTCATGGATTTTTTATTTTTATTTATTTATTTATTTTTTTGCCTGGGTGGAGTTGTGGAGAAATCCCAAGACGTCATCTATCCATGGGTTAAATGTGAAGTTCTTCTCTTATTCACAACCATTGTGTCCAAAATGCGTTGATGCTAGGCATGTTATTCTCTATGGTCTAGTAGTTCTTTTGTTGACGGAACACAAATAACAATTTAGGATTCACCTAAGGTATCAGATTGATCCATAGGTTAACTGTGAAGTTCTTTTCTCATTCACAACAATTGCGTCCAAATCGCGTTGATGTTAGGTATGTTATTCTCTATGGTCTAGTAGTTCTTCTATTGACAGAACAAAAAGAACGATATATGATTCACTTAAGGTATCACACAGTTTGACATCAATGATTGCAAGCTTTCAATTAGATACAACGTTTGGTATTGACGTTTCTAAATTTCGTCACCGTTGCTTAATAAAAAAACAGGTAGCAACAATACTCTTTTTTGCTAATCGAGGTCGCTACATGTGAACCATGATCTAAGTGTCTGATTCGTAAATATTATCATGGCTACCAAAATTAACATCTCAAATATCCAAAAAATAAACCTAAATTTGACTTAGTATTTTGTATATTCTGAATATTTTCAACAATTCCCCATTGTTTTTAAAGTAGGTGTTGTTTGTTTTTGAAAAGGTAAAATGTCTGCAGTCTGCGGACCACATCTGCAGGAATAAAGGTGAATCAAAGGTCTGCAGTCTACAAAAAGAAGACTGTTTGTTTGTTAACGTCTGCAGCGTAACCAAAACCATAACCTACCATAACCATAACCCACCACAACCATATACAAATATTACTTTCATATCTTTCATAAATAAAAGATATACAAATCATTAATCCAAATATAAACATATTCAAGTTCAAAGTTATTATTCCTTCCGGAACTTGTATATTAATTGTTATTATTATATTATTCTATTGAATTCACTTATATATCAATAAAGAGTGAATTACTATTTGAGTGCTTGTATTATAGTGGTTCTAACTACTTAAACTCAAAGTCTAAAACTTTAACTACTTGAGTCCCTAGCTAGAAATTAACTAACCTATTGAGTCTAAATTGCTAACTTCGTTAACTAAGTTTGTTAAATCTGTATGAAATAACACGAGTGCCCCCATTAATAAAATATAATTTCACCAAATCTGTTAAATCTCTCCACATTCTTCCCCATCACTCATCTAACCATCCCAACACCAACATCACCACAGTACCACCACTATGCCTCCACCATCACACAACGACCACTGCACTGCACCTCCGTACCAAACCCACAGCCGTCCCCTATCTAGCGAGAATCTGACACTCCTTCACAATACCAAAACCCCAATTTCAACATAAACCACAGAAACAACTAAACCACAACCACCATTGCACTGATTATCAGGATAAAGAAATCATAAGTGAAGTTATTATTAACACTAAACCATGTTCAGAAGATAATGAAAGTAAATTTATTGACTACGCAAACACACGTGGGGAAGCTGAAGGAGGTCGGAGATGGGGATGGAAGAGGTCAGAAACGGAGAATTTTATTATGCAAGAGTGTTCTGTGGGGAAGCTAAAGAGGTCGGAAACAGAGATAGGTCGCCGGAAAGTGGATGCTCCGGTGGAGGAGACGACGGAGGTCAGAGATGGAAATGGGTCGCCATCAAACTGCAACCAACAATAGCTGAAACCACCAAACGCTACCATCAAATCTACAACCACCAACCTTTTTATCAAACCATACCACCGGATCTGGCAACCAACAACTCTTTACAAATGGTATTGATAATATTATAATGTGTTGTATATCTAATTGTGGATTTGTAAAGGGGAAAAGATTCACGTAGCAATACTTGAAGAAAGGATGGGTTGGTGTTTGATGATAACTAATAAAGCTTTGGTTACTGGAGAATTATTAAGAGAATTGTGAACATATTTATTGTTAATGTTTGCTAAACAAAAATCTTGGTTTGTGCTTTTATTTTAAATGCCAAACACTCTGTATATCTCACGAAAACCAGTGTGATAGTGGTTTTATTATTATTATTATTATTATTATTATCATTATTATTATTATTATTGCTGATTTAGAATGGTTGAATATTGTTCTTTCTAAAGTCATGGCTGCTTTAACACAAGAAGGATCTTAGTTTGATACGGGTCAGTTTGATACAAAAATGGATGAGTTGTAAGTTTTTCTTATTGGTGAAACAACTAATATCAGAAGTGGTGCTGGTGCAGTGGTACGGTTGGGATGGGGTTGGTACAGTGGTGCAACAGTGGTGGTGGTGGTGCGAGGTGTGGTGTAGTGGTGGTGGTGTAGGAAGTTGAAGATTGTAACACCCCAACCGATGGCGGAAACATCGGGATGTCACGTATTGATGATTGTTCAGTAGCTCATGGTAAATAATAATTCTCATTATATGATTTAGTTAAATTACATACAATTGTTCTACAAGAATTCATACATCAAATTGAATAAAATTATACACACATCTTCAAGCAAATCTTCAAGCAAGTAGAACCTGAAACATGTTAAGTTGAAAATATTTTGGGTCAACAAAAGTTGGTGAGAATTACATAGGTTTTGATAATCGAATAAAATTGTTGTACAATTCATGTGTCATGGCAATCTAGTCCATATGTGAAAACATACTAGAAGTAAATCGAGTGCATAATCAACCATTGTGACTGTTGTATTGTGGTACATCCCATACGCTCATGGTTCACTCGTTTATATTGCAGTAACAAACACCCACGCAACCTTTGTAGGAGGCACGTATCCGGGTGGGATTGTCAGTCCAATAGATCTATCAATGTATACCGTTTGGCTGATGAATGTTTATGCTAGAATTGTGCTTACCCTAGTCATGTTCAAGACATAATGCAACATATAAAAACACATAGACACATTGATGATTGAATTGCATAAATAATGTTGTAACATGTTTCACCCCAAAAACGGTGATAAATAGAAAAGGGGCTATGTAAAACTCACCTTCGCAAAATGTTATCTCTTGAAAAATAGTGTGTTGCCCAAATGTATCAAGTATCACCCTATAATAAGGTAATAAATATGTCTAAGTCTATCTAGTTTACAAATGTATAAGTTCTAGGGCTTCGAATTTGGGGATAAATGCTTGTTTGATTAATATTAAAATTGTTTGATAATTGAGAGAATTTTTGTAAATAAATAAACAAAAATTCGTTTTATGAAATTTAAATTTAAGAAGGTCACAATAATGTGTTTAAAGTATAAAAATAATTTTTATAAAATTATTTTCTTTAAAATAGAATATTAATTCTATTTATAACAAATTGTCAAAATTTAACTTTAATATTTAAAAATATTAAAATTAAAGAATAATAGGTTTAAAAATTTATATTTCTGTTCCAAATATTCAGAAATAATTTGTATAAAATTTTGGTGCAAAAAAATTAAAAATTGGATTTATTATGATTTAATTATGATTAAATCTAACAAAAATTGGTTAAAAATATTAAATAAATGATTTTTCTGAAATAAAAATCATTTCAGAAAATTTTATTGTTATAAAAACTTAGGATAATTTTTGTGGAAATTTATAAGGTTGTTTTGATATTTTTATAGAATTTTATAAATAAAATAGAATAAACTTGATTTATTTATTATATATATTAAATAAATAAATTTTTGAAAACTAAAAATTGTGGGTGAAACTTTTACATCAAATTAGCTTAAAATAATTTTTTGATTTATAACAGAGTTTTAGTAATTAAAAATGAATTTATAAAATTTATATGTATTATATATAATTGATTTGATTTGTTTGTTTAAAAACCAAAAACAAAGAAAAAGGTTGCCACCGCCGGGTTTCGAACCCGCGTGGCTCGTATGTTGGACACCAGACACAACCACCTGGTCCAAGCCAGTGGTTGTGTTTGGTTGTTGTTAATTTAAAATAAATATAAACAGAAAGATGTGTTCTTCCCCAAAATTTCGATTACGTGCCCTAGATCTACAATCAGGCAATTCTCACAACATTAACCCAATTAAACATGGGGTTAATGTTGTGCAGACGCCGATTAACAAATCCCACAACAAAGATTACACTTACAATCACTTTATGACCTCGATTGATCGGTCAACTTGAAAAATTAAACACACGATCGTATATCACGAACAGAGGATAATTAAGAGGATTTGGAGGTGGAGAAAGATGTAATGGCGAGTTGTGAATACTCGTGAATGATCAATTTATAGTATGAAGTCCTGGGTGATCGAATTGGTATGAGTTGACCCATCATTGAATAACATACGCGTATAAGGTTTAATTGGCCATCAATTGATTGTTAATAAACGTGTATCCTAGTCATAGATGGCCGATAATCATGTAAATATACCAAAAATATGCAAATCACGAGTTATTGTGATTAATTATGGTATGTCGTGTGTCACAGTTGACTTTTCAAGTCAACTGTGAAGGTTTTCAATAGATGATATAATTAAAGCGCGTCTGATCTGAAACAGATATCAAGGCTAGCCCAGCTGGTTTGTGTGTGTGGTGTTGTTGGTTTGACTCGGGTTCGAAACCCGGCAGAAGCAAGCTTTCCCATTTTTTTTTTAGCGAGAGAGAGGGTAAGGGGGTTTGGGCCTGGTTCCAGGTGGGCCGAATCATGTTACCCGGGCTGTGTACTTGGGCTCCAGTTTAAAAGGAAAGGTTTGGGCTAAAGGTTTAGTAATAATAGGGTTGGGTTTAACATTGCAAAAATTAGTATACTTGTTGTTATTATTATTATTATTATTATTATTATTATTATTATTATTATTATTATTATTACTATTATAACTTTTATATATATATATATATATAAATATATGTATGAATAATTATCATTGTATTGGGGTTTAAAATATCACCAAAAATAATAATAATAAGGCTTGTCGTTTTATTCCGTAACGTACATGTATTTAATGCGAAATGTTACAAAGATGGTGGAGGTGGGTGGGTAGGTTAGTAAAGAGGGTGCAGAGAGAAAAAGATGAAGAAGATTGTTTAATAAATAGGGGTATTTTTGTCTTTTTAGTAAAAGTTAACAGACTTAGTGTAACACCCCAACCGATGGCGGAAACATCGAGGTGTCACGTAGTGACGATTGTTCAATAGCTCATGGACTAAAGTGTAAATTTGAATACATTGATTAAATAATTTATTACATTGATATGAATTACAATGATACTAACTGTCTACTAAATTTAAATACAATAAATCAAAATCTAAATATAAATCCGAAAGCTTAAAGGATGCATCTCAAAACAACCTGAAACATGTACAAAATCATTTGGTCAATACACAAAGTATTGGTGAGCATACCCTGTTTAAATAAATATAGTAGAAAAGTGTTTAGCAATTCATGTGCGGTACCATTTGCAATTATGTAATAAGTAACATCCGTTCAAAACCAAACCTGAGAAGAATGACTAACACATGACTAACCAACTGAATAATGAATTAACAAGACAATGACCAAGATTCTCTCAACAGAGTCTCAAGGGGGTATACCATAGTACTATTCATTGAAAAGCTAGGCCGCCCAGCGGTTAATGATTTTGACAAGTCATAGACACACCAATTAACATAAAGCAAACACACATGAGAATTGCATTAAGTATAAGAAATTGAAACTTGATTAATATATAGGTACATGAGTCACCCCAAAGTAGTAAAACAGTAAAAAGGGGAAAGATATACTCACAGTTTGCGAAAGCGATCAAAATGCACTTAAGCGATCGTGAGCTAAGTAATGGGAATTCCGAGGAATTCAACCTATAACGTATAATAATACTAATAAGAAAGTGTCTAAAAAGTCTAAGGTAACTAGGGTCTAAGGCATTAGGGTTTGCTAAGTCGATTTGGGGAATTAGAGTTTTATGATAAGTCGCGTTAATGTAAAAGTTGTATCTCACAATTAAAATATGAAAGGTTGTAAATGTGGTTTAAATAATATAACTATTACCAATTGAGTATTTAGTTAAAAATATGTTTAAATAATTAAGACAAAATAATTTAGTTAATTACTTTAACTAGTTATTGTAAATAAATACAATAATCATAAATATTGAAATAAATAGTTATGAGTTACTCAAAGATCCATCAATGATAACAAAGACTTTTAATCATAAGACATTTTTATTTTATAAGAAAAATATTTGTAAAATAGATGTTGTAATAGTATAAATAAATAAACGTGTAATTATGCCGTAATTGATAAATAAGACTAATAATGCAAGACATAATCCAAAAATGCTATTTTTATAGAAAATGGATGATTTCTGATGTAAACAAATTAGAATAATTTTCCCATAATTTATATAAACTTATTTATTTTTAAAACTGATTTAACGAGATTAAATCATGTTTAAACGATTAAAAATAATAAAATTAATAAAAATAAATGTTTTTCTGAACCAATAATTTTTATTTCAGTTCATAATCATTAGAAATAATTTACCACAAATTTTGAGATTAAAATCATTAAAAATGAATTTTTTATCAATTAAATATGATTAAAACAATTTAATTCAATAAAAATATAAAAATAAAACATTTTCCAGAAACTAAAAGTGGGATAATTTTCTATGAGGCGTCAAGAAGCTACTCCTAAATTTTCATAATTTTTGGATAAAAATTGGATTTATTATGAATATTCTAAGTTTAAATGAATTTTAAATTATTAAAATAAAGGAATAAATAATGAAATAATAACTTCAAAAAAAAATCAGAAAAAGATGTGCATAAGGTGGGTTTCGAACCTGGACCCCTTTTCAGATGAAAACACTCACCCAACCACTAAGCCACATGCTATGTTTGTTAATATGATTGAAAACGTATTATACTTAAATACATGTAAAGATGCCTTCTTCTTCCCCAAATTATCAACCAAACCCTAACCCTAGCCCTAAATTCAATAGTCACGAACAAGACACAACTAATGATCTGTAATAAGGGGGTTTTGTTCGGAATAAGATAAGGATCAAAACGGCATAAACAAGTTAAACTCACTTTATCAATTGGAGATCGAATACTAAGAAATAGGAGCCGCTACATAGGGTCTGTGATTCACACGCCTTCTGGACAGAATTATTACCAGATTTTAGTGGGTTTTGAATGGGTATGAGTGAAGCAACAGAATGGCAATTTCAATTTATAGGTTGGTTGATCGAACACGCGTTTTTTAATGGTTATAATAATTCCGACGGTTACAAGACTATACCCGATTTAAACCCCATAAAAGACACGTTATGGTTCGTTTAAAAGTTGGAATTGATTACCACTTGATGGAGAAGCGTTTGGTATAGTGAATGCACAAGAAAAATCCGGCTAATAATCTGCCGGAGACTCGCCGGCGGCGAACCAGGGTGGCCGGACGGGTTCAGGAAGAAAGGAGAGCCAAAAACTTATGTTTTTTTTTTTTAAACTTTCAATTGTTTACACATTCAGCCCCTATCCTTTAACCAAGTTAGTATTAATATAATTTTAGTTAGTTTTCCTCTTATAAAAACTAACTAAGTTAATATAATTTAACCAAAAAAATGTTTTTAAAGCTTTATAAAACTATTTATTTTTTTTTATAAAATCTTTTACGAACACGTTTCACCTACGCATTTGGTTAAAACTTATACCCAACCAATTATAAATATACTGATAACATTTTAGTACGCTCCAAAATCAAATCCAAAAATAACGAAACTTGCTGGGAAAATAATGAAAATATTTGAAGGACTATAATTGACAACTTGAAGAAAAACGAGGGTGACGGTTGTCACACTTAGTAATTTACTCATAAATAAAATATAAACAAATCATTAGTTATGTGAAGTAGACATGGGGTGGAGCCTGTTGTTGAGAAGGTTACAAAGCCGAATAAACCCGAAAGAACTTCAAAACATATCGATGAGGATATTGCCGTGTTTATTTGGATGTCACAGGACGGTGGAGGATGGTGGAGTAGTGGTGGCGGAAGGGAGAGGAGGAGGGCGGTGGTGGGGGGTTGGGGAGGAGAAGGCGGCAGAGGAAGGGGATGAGGAGAAAAAGGCGACGGCGGAGGGTGGAGGGAGGGTGGAAGGAGGAGGAGGATGTCTGATGAAGAATAAGACTAATGACGAAGAAGAAAAAAGAAAGAAGAAAGAAAAATAAAAGATGGGGAGATGCAGACCTCAAATATCTACGCGCATTTGCACGGTGCAGACAAAAAAGGTCAGAAGTACTTTTGGACAAAAACAAACACCACCTTGATTTCATAAACTAAAGATTAACAATGACCTAATCAAATTCCTAAATCCTTTGGGTGTTAATCCTTTGGGTGTTAGGGGGGACGGGGCGTCACCCGAATTGGCCAGGGGTACCAACAACCAGCACGGTATCACCGCGGCCATACACGCTGGTAGTGGTCCCGTGGACCGTTTTGCTGGTGCTGTTTACCGTGGTGGTACCGTTGATTTCTTTTATTTTTGACTTTTTTATATACCTTATTTTGTGATTTCTTTTATTTTTACCATTTGTTTTATGTATATCTCTACTTTTTTTAAACGGTTTGTTTAATAGGAACATTAAAGATAAATAAACATAAAAAACTAAAATTCATAACTATTAAACATAAAAAACTAAAAATAAAATACATTAAAAGAAATTAAAAAAACCTAGAGTTGGCGCAATAGTTGTCATGCCTCGACATGGTCAAATCTGCTGTCATTTTGAACTTTAGTCAGGGACTCAAGTAGTTAAAGTTTTGAACTTTGGGTTCAACTAGTTAAAACCATTTAACACAATGACTAAAATAGTAATTTACTCATAAATAAAAGATAAACAAATCATTAGTTATGTGAAGTAGACATGGGGTGGAGCCTGTTGTTGAGAAGGTTACAAAGCCGAATAAACCCGAAAGAACTTCAAAACATATCGATGAGGATATTGCCGTGTTTATTTGGATGTCACAGGACGGTGGAGGATGGTGGAGTAGTGGTGGCGGAAGGGAGAGGAGGAGGGCGGTGGTGGGGGGTTGGGGAGGAGAAGGCGGCAGAGGAAGGGGGTGAGGAGAAAAAGGCGACGGCGGAGGGTGGAGGGAGGGTGGAAGGAGGAGGAGGAGGATGTCCGATGAAGAATAAGACTAATGACGAAGAAGAAAAAAGAAAGAAGAAAGAAAAATAAAAGATGGGGAGATGCAGACCTCAAATATCTACGCGCATTTGCACGGTGCAGACAAAAAAGGTCAGAAGTACTTTTGGACAAAAACAAACACCACCTTGATTTCATAAACTAAAGATTAACAATGACCTAATCAAATTCCTAAATCCTTTGGGTGTTAGGGGGGACGGGGCGTCACCCGAATTGGCCAGGGGTACCAACAACCAGCACGGTATCACCGCGGCCATACACGCTGGTAGTGGTCCGGTGGACCGTTTTGCTGGTGCTGTTTACCGTGGTGGTACCGTTGATTTCTTTTATTTTTGACTTTTTTATATACCTTATTTTGTGATTTCTTTTATTTTTACCATTTGTTTTATGTATATCTCTACTTTTTTTAAACAGTTTGTTTAATAGGAACATTAAAGATAAATAAACATAAAAAACTAAAATTCATAACTATTAAACATAAAAAACTAAAAATAAAATACATTAAAAGAAATTAAAAAAACCTAGAGTTGGCGCAATAGTTGCCATGCCTCGACATGGTCAAAGCTGCTGTCGTTTTGAACTTTAGTCAGGGACTCAAGTAGTTAAAGTTTTGAACTTTGGGTTCAACTAGTTAAAACCATTTAACACAATGACTAAAATAGTAATTTACTCATAAATAAAAGATAAACAAATCATTAGTTATGTGAAGTAGACATGGGGTGGAGCCTGTTGTTGAGAAGGTTACAAAGCCGAATAAACCCGAAAGAACTTCAAAACATATCGATGAGGATATTGCCGTGTTTATTTGGATGTCACAGGACGGTGGAGGATGGTGGAGTAGTGGTGGCGGAAGGGAGAGGAGGAGGGCGGTGGTGGGGGATTGGGGAGGAGAAGGCGGCAGAGGAAGGGGGTGAGGAGAAAAAGGCGACGGCGGAGGGTGGAGGGAGGGTGGAAGGAGGAGGAGGAGGATGTCTGATGAAGAATAAGACTAATGACGAAGAAGAAAAAAGAAAGAAGAAAGAAAAATAAAAGATGGGGAGATGCAGACCTCAAATATCTACGCGCATTTGCACGGTGCAGACAAAAAAGGTCAGAAGTACTTTTGGACAAAAACAAACACCACCTTGATTTCATAAACTAAAGATTAACAATGACCTAATCAAATTCCTAAATCCTTTGGGTGTTAGGGGGACGGGGCGTCACCCGAATTGGCCAGGGGTACCAACAACCAGCACGGTATCACCGCGGCCATACACGCTGGTAGTGGTCCCGTGGACCGTTTTGCTGGTGCTGTTTACCGTGGTGGTACCGTTGATTTCTTTTATTTTTGACTTTTTTATATACCTTATTTTGTGATTTCTTTTATTTTTACCATTTGTTTTATGTATATCTCTACTTTTTTTAAACGGTTTGTTTAATAGGAACATTAAAGATAAATAAACATAAAAAACTAAAATTCATAACTATTAAACATAAAAAACTAAAAATAAAATACATTAAAAGAAATTAAAAAAACCTAGAGTTGGCGCAATAGTTGCCATGCCTCGACATGGTCAAAGCTGCTGTCGTTTTGAACTTTAGTCAGGGACTCAAGTAGTTAAAGTTTTGAACTTTGGGTTCAACTAGTTAAAACCATTTAACACAATGACTAAAATAGTAATTTACTCATAAATAAAAGATAAACAAATCATTAGTTATGTGAAGTAGACATGGGGTGGAGCCTGTTGTTGAGAAGGTTACAAAGCCGAATAAACCCGAAAGAACTTCAAAACATATCGATGAGGATATTGCCGTGTTTATTTGGATGTCACAGGACGGTGGAGGATGGTGGAGTAGTGGTGGCGGAAGGGAGAGGAGGAGGGCGGTGGTGGGGGGTTGGGGAGGAGAAGGCGGCAGAGGAAGGGGGTGAGGAGAAAAAGGCGACGGCGGAGGGTGGAGGGAGGGTGGAAGGAGGAGGAGGAGGATGTCTGATGAAGAATAAGACTAATGACGAAGAAGAAAAAAGAAAGAAGAAAGAAAAATAAAAGATGGGGAGATGCAGACCTCAAATATCTACGCGCATTTGCACGGTGCAGACAAAAAAGGTCAGAAGTACTTTTGGACAAAAACAAACACCACCTTGATTTCATAAACTAAAGATTAACAATGACCTAATCAAATTCCTAAATCCTTTGGGTGTTAGGGGGGACGGGGCGTCACCCGAATTGGCCAGGGGGTACCAACAACCAGCACGGTATCACCGCGGCCATACACGCTGGTAGTGGTCCGGTGGACCGTTTTGCTGGTGCTGTTTACCGTGGTGGTACCGTTGATTTCTTTTATTTTTGACTTTTTTATATACCTTATTTTGTGATTTCTTTTATTTTTACCATTTGTTTTATATATATCTCTACTTTTTTTAAACGGTTTGTTTAATAGGAACATTAAAGATAAATAAACATAAAAAACTAAAATTCATAACTATTAAACATAAAAAACTAAAAATAAAATACATTAAAAGAAATTAAAAAAACCTAGAGTTGGCGCAATAGTTGCCATGCCTCGACATGGTCAAAGCTGCTGTCGTTTTGAACTTTAGTCAGGGACTCAAGTAGTTAAAGTTTTGAACTTTGGGTTCAACTAGTTAAAACCATTTAACACAATGACTAAAATAGTAATTTACTCATAAATAAAAGATAAACAAATCATTAGTTATGTGAAGTAGACATGGGGTGGAGCCTGTTGTTGAGAAGGTTACAAAGCCGAATAAACCCGAAAGAACTTCAAAACATATCGATGAGGATATTGCCGTGTTTATTTGGATGTCACAGGACGGTGGAGGATGGTGGAGTAGTGGTGGCGGAAGGGAGAGGAGGAGGGCGGTGGTGGGGGGTTGGGGAGGAGAAGGCGGCAGAGGAAGGGGGTGAGGAGAAAAAGGCGACGGCGGAGGGTGGAGGGAGGGTGGAAGGAGGAGGAGGAGGATGTCTGATGAAGAATAAGACTAATGACGAAGAAGAAAAAAGAAAGAAGAAAGAAAAATAAAAGATGGGGAGATGCAGACCTCAAATATCTACGCGCATTTGCACGGTGCAGACAAAAAAGGTCAGAAGTACTTTTGGACAAAAACAAACACCACCTTGATTTCATAAACTAAAGATTAACAATGACCTAATCAAATTCCTAAATCCTTTGGGTGTTAGGGGGGACGGGGCGTCACCCGAATTGGCCAGGGGTACCAACAACCAGCACGGTATCACCGCGGCCATACACGCTGGTAGTGGTCCGGTGGACCGTTTTGCTGGTGCTGTTTACCGTGGTGGTACCGTTGATTTCTTTTATTTTTGACTTTTTTATATACCTTATTTTGTGATTTCTTTTATTTTTACCATTTGTTTTATATATATATCTACTTTTTTTAAACGGTTTGTTTAATAGGAACATTAAAGATAAATAAACATAAAAAACTAAAATTCATAACTATTAAACATAAAAAACTAAAAATAAAATACATTAAAAGAAATTAAAAAAACCTAGAGTTGGCGCAATAGTTGCCATGCCTCGACATGGTCAAAGCTGCTGTCGTTTTGAACTTTAGTCAGGGACTCAAGTAGTTAAAGTTTTGAACTTTGGGTTCAACTAGTTAAAACCATTTAACACAATGACTAAAATAGTAATTTACTCATAAATAAAAGATAAACAAATCATTAGTTATGTGAAGTAGACATGGGGTGGAGCCTGTTGTTGAGAAGGTTACAAAGCCGAATAAACCCGAAAGAACTTCAAAACATATCGATGAGGATATTGCCGTGTTTATTTGGATGTCACAGGACGGTGGAGGATGGTGGAGTAGTGGTGGCGGAAGGGAGAGGAGGAGGGCGGTGGTGGGGGGTTGGGGAGGAGAAGGCGGCAGAGGAAGGGGGGTGAGGAGAAAAAGGCGACGGCGGAGGGTGGAGGGAGGGTGGAAGGAGGAGGAGGAGGATGTCTGATGAAGAATAAGACTAATGACGAAGAAGAAAAAAGAAAGAAGAAAGAAAAATAAAAGATGGGGAGATGCAGACCTCAAATATCTACGCGCATTTGCACGGTGCAGACAAAAAAGGTCAGAAGTACTTTTGGACAAAAACAAACACCACCTTGATTTCATAAACTAAAGATTAACAATGACCTAATCAAATTCCTAAATCCTTTGGGTGTTAATCCTTTGGGTGTTAGGGGGGACGGGGCGTCACCCGAATTGGCCAGGGGTACCAACAACCAGCACGGTATCACCGCGGCCATACACGCTGGTAGTGGTCCGGTGGACCGTTTTGCTGGTGCTGTTTACCGTGGTGGTACCGTTGATTTCTTTTATTTTTGACTTTTTTATATACCTTATTTTGTGATTTCTTTTATTTTTACCATTTGTTTTATGTATATCTCTACTTTTTTTAAACGGTTTGTTTAATAGGAACATTAAAGATAAATAAACATAAAAAACTAAAATTCATAACTATTAAACATAAAAAACTAAAAATAAAATACATTAAAAGAAATTAAAAAAACCTAGAGTTGGCGCAATAGTTGCCATGCCTCGACATGGTCAAAGCTGCTGTCGTTTTGAACTTTAGTCAGGGACTCAAGTAGTTAAAGTTTTGAACTTTGGGTTCAACTAGTTAAAACCATTTAACACAATGACTAAAATAGTAATTTACTCATAAATAAAAGATAAACAAATCATTAGTTATGTGAAGTAGACATGGGGTGGAGCCTGTTGTTGAGAAGGTTACAAAGCCGAATAAACCCGAAAGAACTTCAAAACATATCGATGAGGATATTGCCGTGTTTATTTGGATGTCACAGGACGGTGGAGGATGGTGGAGTAGTGGTGGCGGAAGGGAGAGGAGGAGGGCGGTGGTGGGGGGTTGGGGAGGAGAAGGCGGCAGAGGAAGGGGGTGAGGAGAAAAAGGCGACGGCGGAGGGTGGAGGGAGGGTGGAAGGAGGAGGAGGAGGATGTCTGATGAAGAATAAGACTAATGACGAAGAAGAAAAAAGAAAGAAGAAAGAAAAATAAAAGATGGGGAGATGCAGACCTCAAATATCTACGCGCATTTGCACGGTGCAGACAAAAAAGGTCAGAAGTACTTTTGGACAAAAACAAACACCACCTTGATTTCATAAACTAAAGATTAACAATGACCTAATCAAATTCCTAAATCCTTTGGGTGTTAGGGGGGACGGGGCGTCACCCGAATTGGCCAGGGGTACCAACAACCAGCACGGTATCACCGCGGCCATACACGCTGGTAGTGGTCCCGTGGACCGTTTTGCTGGTGCTGTTTACCGTGGTGGTACCGTTGATTTCTTTTATTTTTGACTTTTTTATATACCTTATTTTGTGATTTCTTTTATTTTTACCATTTGTTTTATGTATATCTCTACTTTTTTTAAACGGTTTGTTTAATAGGAACATTAAAGATAAATAAACATAAAAAACTAAAATTCATAACTATTAAACATAAAAAACTAAAAATAAAATACATTAAAAGAAATTAAAAAAACCTAGAGTTGGCGCAATAGTTGCCATGCCTCGACATGGTCAAAGCTGCTGTCGTATCGACACGCATACTCCACATGCATGAGCTCGATAGCCAACTCCGGGTCAATGCCCGACTCCTCCCTCAACGTGTTCTGGTACATGCTGGTCCACCGATCACACTTATTGGTGAGATCGGTCCACTTCCGCTGCAGGCTGACGGTTGTACGGTCATTGGTGCCAACTTGGCGGTTGAAATCGGCCAGTACACGCACCCAAAAAACCTGCGAACGACGTTGTTGAAGTGCCGGGTCGTTCGAGGGGTCTTGGTAGCATATCACCAATGCAATCTCTTCTTCGGTGGTCCAACGAGTCATCTTCGTGTGTGTTTCTTTGTATAAACGGTGGTAAAAGTGTGTTTTAACCCAACGGTATGCTAAGTTTATATATAAAAATTTTCGAACAGTTTGGTGGAACAGTATCAATGCCATTCAATTCGATTGAACGGTTTCCATGCTTAATTCTGACCGTGAGGTTGAGACGGTTGAAATAGTATGGTAATTAATTTTAAACCGTGTGAAATAATAATAATAAATAAAAGGTTTAATGAAATTATAAAAAAAAATAAAAGAATCAGTGGAGTGTTGCCTACAAAAAGGTGTTTTAGTGAAGTAAATCAGTGAAGTGATGTGGCAAAGCATAATTGGTTAAAATCAGTAAAAGGAGAAAAAAAATTCTAGTAGCACCCCTGATGGCCTTATGCAAATATAATGGTAAAAGTTTCCACCTTTAACCTTTATAAGTGAATGCTCTGACTCTGAAGTCTTATAAGTAGGATAACAATAATTGAATCAAAGCCATTAAGTTGTCTTTCTTTTTATGTTGCATTTTTTTGCATGTCCTTCCTCTAATTATTCAATTTATTGTTAGATGACCCGTTAGCCGGTGATGTATGTGTATCTTGGTTGCTCAAAATGCAACTCAAAGGAAGAAACGTTACCTATACCTTCATGCGGATGTAATCAAGAATGTTCATTTACCCAAGATGCGTCAACATAAAAATTCCGTTAAGAAATCATTTTCAACCTTGTTTTTACCATTACGGTTTCAAGTTTTGCCAACCGAGATTATTATATATGTATAACAAAATTCCAGCCGTGTTCGAATGGTATTATCACTTGATTTTAAGACTTGGTGGAATAACATATGCAAAGACAATGTTTCATCATGTATGAGTCCATAGTCCATACACGTGGAATTAAGTTTCACTCATTTTGAAAATGAGTGCTTTCAATCAATTCCTTTTTTTTTTCTTTTTCTTTTTTTTTTTGTAATCCTTTTTGTAAAAAGGCACAATAGGTTCTTACTTGATCGAAAGAAACTAATGGTGATGACCTCATAACTTATTAACAAATTACATGTATGTGCCTTAAGTTTTATATGTTTGAACTTGTCATTGTTAACTTCATTATTTGTTCTTGTTAGGTTTGTTCACCAATAAATCCATTAGTCATTGTGCTTCTTTACAACCAAAAGCTAAAGTTGCAATATCATACATCATAGTAGAGTGTCTTATGCAACCATGTTTCTTTGATTACTAAGAAAGTGAATTCCACCAAATGTGAATGCCCAACCACTTGTAGATGTATAATCTTATGATCATAGATTCATAGTATCCGACTTGTATAAGTATATCTTTTTAATATTAAAAATTTTCGATTAAATCCTTACTTTAATCCATCGTTTCTTCAAGTACTTAGGTACTCGATTCATATTTTTCTCAATCATCTGAATCTATAGATAAAATGATTTAGTCACCAAAGGTCATTGTACGTTGAAGAATTACCATACAAGTATGAGGATTACTCGAGCTCACTTATTTTATTTATTGAGGTTATACGTGTACGTGCACACAGAAATTCTTTATTACTAGTCAAAATTATAATATAATAAATATGACCCCAGGATTAAAAGTTAATACTAGTCAAAATTATAAATTAATAATTTAATGCTTAAGCAAACGGTGTCTGTTCGGCAATTATAAAGCATTAACTTGTATGTATTATATAATAATGATTCTCATTCATGTCTAATTATTATTTACTAGAAGGGTGCCCGCGCGTTACGGCGGGGACACAATACAAAATCAGTGGTTTCATAAAATAATGACTGCGTTAAATACAATTCTACCTCGTTACATCTTCAAATTTGTACCCATATAAAAATATGTCCTTTACGCACCTGGTGTAACGTCATACAAACTAACGTTGTTATGTTTACAATATATATTCAGAACTAATTTATAACATACTTTCATGTTTATTTAAAAAGATGCATAGCTACATATGCAGGTGAAATTAGCAACATAGCAACGGTTGCAATGCAGATGGTTGCATCTTCTCTGTATGTTGGTTCTGAAAGAAGGTGCTTACATCTTCTCATTAGAGTCGTCAATCATTATCGACTCACTACTTTAATCAATGGTCAAACGAACCTCTACTCATTATGCGGACCAATAGACATGCTAAGAAGATTCAGTCCCCATCTTAAGCAAAAGACAATGTTCTCGTAGGTCTAATATATCTCTCACAACTTGTAAATAAAAATAGTTACCAATATAAAAAAAATGTTGTCCATATTATATTTGAACTTTTATTAAATAAATAAGTTTATTAAATGAAATTTATTAAGTTGATGTGAAATTCCAATTCTATTCCTCTAGAACTCATTAGTATAAATAGTTTAGTTTGACTCAGATAATAACTATTATTACTTTTTCTTGTAAAAGTCAAGATTAAATCAAAGTTTTCATCTCATGACTTGATGGAGCCCACATTGGAATATCCATTGAAATATCCATAGCTATGGTTCTCAATAGTGTCGGGCCGTTGAAGAGGTGAAATTCTTCGGCCCTAACATGCCTCACAAATCGATATATTGATTCGTGTTGCGTTCTCTTGTGTCAAACTATTAAAAATCGTGTCATGTTTGGACTGTCTTCCGTGTCGACCTTTTAATCTTTGTGTTTACTCTTTGTGAATGTGTAATAATTAGTGAGTTTATAAAATTTAAAAAATAAGTTACACCGGCTAGCCCACTTGATAAAGGCATATGTCTTTTAAAGGAGATGTCCTAGGTTCAAGTCGAGTTTTAGGTCATGTTAGGAATCACTGGCCCTCTAATCATAGCTATATCCGTGGTTACCCATTGGGCGGGTGTGGCTTATTACTATTAGTGTAACGTTACACCAGTAAAAATAAAGTTATGTAATAGAGTGCATGGATTGGTTTAAGGGCGGTAAAGAAATTCACCCATCTCATTGTACTAAACATGTGAGTGGTGTTCATGACGTTCCTACTCCTTTGCTTTGTAGTGTGTTTTATGATTTGTACGATGTTGAACCAAAACATTGTTCATACGATTAATATTGTGTATTTTAGTGGCCTACTTATCCTAACCTAGAGAACTTGTTCCTCGATCTTTTCTTTTTAATTTTTTTTTCACTTATTACAAGTGTTTGCGACTCAGTGGCAGAGCTCTTTAGGGGCGGCCGGCCCCCGAATTTTCGCTCAGAAATTCCGATTATATAGTATTCGTATAGAAATTTTTTGTTATATGCGGTTTCGACCCACCGAAATTGGTTTTCGACCCCCGAAACTAGTGATTTCCGACCTCCCGGTAACTTCCGACCTCCCGGTGAAGTTTCGGGTCAAGCTTCGCCACTGTTGCCACTGATATTAAGGTTGCTTCTTTGTATAGGTATATTCTTATATAGGCACACATGTTGGCAACCCTTCACCGATTGGAATACAATTTACGGTTTTTTTAATCAACTAGACTCACCAACCAGATTTTTATAAATAAAAAAAAAAAAGTGGGTGAAACCACCCTCTAGCACTCTTACTTGAAGTTTCAAATAAAGCAAATTAGGTATTTAATGAATGCCACATAGTACAAATTAGGAAACTTAACTTTATTGTTTTGATGAGAAGGATTAGCAATTTCGTCCATTTTTTTTTAGTGGAACTCGTGCTTTGAGTTTGTACTTTGTCACGAATCATTTCAATTCGCAATATACAACGAAGCAACAATAATATACTTTATCAACACAGTTATTCACACTACACTGTCTATTGAACTTAGTGAGTTTCAATTACATCAAGTCATTAACAATCATGTTTTGTAGAGAAAGTTTTAAACACAAAAGGAACCTTAACATAACAAAATACGAAGAAATGTGAATTTTTGATCTAAGGCTGTCCGATGTGGAGTCGCGAGCGATCGGAGTTTTTGCACCGGTGTTCACCTCTAGCCACAACAGCCCCACGCGAACCCCGGCGCGAGCGAGCACAAGCGATGGTGGTCGCGTGGGTTAACGGGATAAAGTGACATTTGGTCGCGCCGATGCTCACCTCCAGCCACAACGAGGTCAAGTGATCGGGTTACTTGAGAGTCAAGTTGGTGGCTCGCGCCCCGATCGCTCGCGGCGCCACAACGGACAGTCTAATATGTGGCTACCACAGAGAAAAAAAACCCCTCTCATCTTTAATCTTCCTGAAGGCTTACCTAAAATTAGTTAATTTTTTATTTGTTTTGAACATATCCCAAGCACAAGTGCACAACTACGTTAATCATCATATGCAAATATGCAATATGGTATACGACAAATCTATAGGTGACACCGGCCACTTTACTAACAATATATCTAGCTATTAGGGTGCCTTTTATTTCAAAGGGTAAAGAGGAAAAGTTATTTGTGACTTGTGAGAGAGCGGATCAAACGGGTTGGAGGATGTCGAAGTCTAACTTTAGTGCATAATACCTCTTAAATCGCTTTATCGTTATCAATTAACTTTATAAATCAAGAAAATGAACAAAAAGGGCTTTTGTTACAAGCCTACATCCCAGCGTGGTCCGTTGCATTTTGCATCGTACTCAACCAGCCCGACCCGTCTATAGACAAAACACACAAATGATTGACGCTTGCTAGACTTGAAAGGTCATATTGGCCCCATAACATAAGACAGTTGTGCTTTCCTGATAGGCAACCCACCATTGTTATGTTGATCTACCACTCCTAATCCTATGGCCACTTGCATATGATATTGTAAACATACCAACCAAATTGTTGCGAACGTCTTCGATCAGAGGACACACTTCCATATCATAATTGTTGGCGTGACTCCAACGAGTAAAGATGACATGATAATATTTATTAGAGAATTATGATTAGTTAGGTGCAGGGTCGTCCCTAAGAATTCAGGTGCCTGGGCCAAGTCACGAAAAATGTGCCTCTTACCCTTAAGCCTTGACGAAATAAATAACGTAAACTATTTGTTTTAAACGACGATTAAAGTATTACAATGAGTTAATGGCATACTGTATTAAGTGAATAAGTAATCGAGGCTGAATGAAGCTTCTTTAACATTTTTTTAGGGCAAAGCTTTTGAATTAGGTTGGGGGGAGGGGGGGGGGGGGGATTTTGTTTGCTTCTGTGTATCGCAGGTTTCTTCTATTCTTTTTACTTCTTTTTTATTTAGCTAAATTAAATGAGTAATGGGTTTTTAAACTTGTTATGGGTTACTACTATTTAGGTTATTTAATAATTTAAAAGAGGTGTTTAATAGGCACAAGTTTAAATGTTTAAAATGTGTTTAAAAAAACATATACATATACATATAGGATTTTTTTAAATGTGCCTCGATATTTCCAGATTCTGGCCGGTTAGCCTCCCCGGCCCACCCAAAGGCCGGCCATGGTTAGGTGGTTAATTAACATTTGTGAGAGTTTGTACTAGTGGTGGTGGTGGTCACGGGTTTGTTAGATATTTATTACAGAATTATGATTAGTTAGGTTTATTAATTAACTAGATTTTTGCCCGCGTGTACACGCGGTTCACCAACGTACATCTATTTAGGGAATTATAACGTATAAGAAAAATACAGTAAAAATATTGTATTAAAGTATAAAACAACGAATACAAATTTTATTCAAATATCACTAAATATTTCTTTATACACGACGTTTCTGGTTTTAGTTTTCACATTCCCATTATCATCCAGTATTAGTAACTTCACTCCTGCCCTGCTTTTTACTCTTGACAAAGCAACATAAAGTTGGCCATGTGAGAATACAGGTTCTCTTAAGTACAATCCAACCTTAGATAAAGACTGACCCTGGCTTTTGTTGATGGTCATTGCGAAACATACGCTTATTGGAAATTGACGCATTTGGAACTTTACAGGAATCTTGATATCAGATGGTATCAGATTTATTCTAGGAATAAGAGTTTTGATACCAATGTTTCCACCTGATATGATTTCGGCCTCAATAACACGCTTTGCAAGTTTGGTGATCCGTAATCACGTACCGTTACATAATCCATTTTGTTGATCTATGTTTCTCAACAACATAACGGGAACACCGACCTTTAGTGTTAGTCGATGATTAGGCAACCCATAAATTTTTAAACCATTAAGGACATCAGGAGAATATAAGTCTTCCTACGAACGATTATTAGCGTTCTCAATCTGACATATACTATCAGAGCTTAGATACTCGACTTCATCCCCAGGTAACAACGCAAGAAACCTTTCATTAATTTCATGTACTACTTCGTTCGTAGGTGCAAGTATTGCTCGTTCTCCAAAGTAATCTTTATCTTTGTAAAGTTGAAGAAGCGATGGGTAGACGAAGTTAATTAATCTTGAAATCGGATCTGATGAATCCTTAATAAGAAGATCATCTGGTATCTCTACATCTGCCTCATCATCATGAATTGAATCACCAACTTTACCCTCACCTAATTCAAGAAGCCAGTCTGCAAATAGCTTTGTTTCTGCGGTTTCACATGTGTTGTTACCCAACGTTAACCTCATGTTTTTGGTTAATGTACGTACTTTGCAACTATTCCAAATAGGAGAGGAAGTTATTGAGGCATTTAAAATATCTCTTCTACTACCATTGGGAACAACAGGAAGGATCTGTCTAAAATCACCACCTAAAACCATAACCTTACCACCAAAAGGAAACTCAGAATTAAGTGAAGAAGTTGACTTCAAGACATCCTTCATTGTACGATCAAGTGCTTCAAAAGCATGTTTATGAATCATTGGAGCCTCATCCCAAATAATTAACTTAGTTTGTTTCAATAAAGCAGCCTCATCACTATTTGGCTTTATACCGCACAAGGACTGTTCAGTAACATTCAAAGGTATACGGAACCTAGAATGCGTCGTCCTTCCACCGGATAACAAAAGAGAAGCAATACCACTGGATGCAACGTTCAAAACAATTTGTCCTTTAGATCTTATAGCAGCAGACAAAGTTTTCCATAAAAATGTTTTACCATTGCCTCCGAAACCATAAACAAAGAATAGACCACCTTTGTTACAGTCAACCGCATGAATGATCTCATCAAAAATTGAGCGCTGCTCATCAGTTAAAGAACGTGAGTTTGTAGTAAATTCCTCAGCAAGCGAACCTACTTGATAATTCAGCTCATCAAGAATCAAACGGTTATTTGCAGCTGCTATAGAATCAGTATTAGGATACTGCATAGAAGGAAATCTACGTAGGCTTGAGTTATTCCGAAGCAACTGTTTCTCAATCTCAAGCAATGTAATGTTCTTGATTTGATCATCAGTGAGACACAACCCTGATAATGATAAAGTGTGTAATTATTAATATAAAACAAAAGGGACAAAAAAAAAATTAAAAGTAAATTATTTACCTTCAATATCGAATAAATCTTCGTGTCTACGCATAATACCATCTGACAGGTATTTCCATGTTTTTTCCCAAACATGCTCAGGCCTAGATAAGGTATTAGACACCAACATCGTCGCAAACAAATTACGAAGAGAGTATCCTGAACCAGTATAATGAGCTTCCTCGATAGCTTCTACATATTCGTTGTCATCATCTAAGAGGCCAAGAGCATAACATGCATCACGAAATGTTGGTAAAACTTTTCCATTGACCGTTCTTATCTCCTCAAATGATCTATGGCCTTTTACTTTATTGAGAAGAACTCTCAAGAAATACGCCTCGCCCATGGATGGAGTAACCATGTGAACACGACCAACTGACTTACCTATCTTTTGAAAGTCCCATTTTTTTTCTTCTGTTTTCCAAACAAATTTACTTGGGATTTCAATGTAACTTAGTTCACGTGCCACAGCCTCACTTTGGTTTAGTTCCATCCATTTTAGAAACATTGTTGAAGACACTGTTGGTTTGTCGAGAACGTTTTGAAGATTTTCTTCTGGACCATATACAACACTTTGCTCACCGGGCAGATGAAATGGAAGCCTCATAAATGGAGGGTATCTATAATGCACTTCGTTTTTAAATATCCTCCATGAAGCTTCACATGCAGAAAGGAACCTACAATCAAAATGTTTTTTGATTTCATCTTTTTGAACCACTTCTTGACCTTCTCCATCATCTTCTACAAAAGCAACTTTAGCCCTATCAGGTCCTTTATTAATGTATTTGAATAAATACTTAATTGAAGCAGCCTGGTTACACCATTCAACATTGATATGTGCTTGGTAACGCTTTAAAAGTTTTGCGTTATAAGGAACCACATTTCTGTTGTCTAACTTAGCAGTTCCTTTTTCAACAATTAGCCCTGAGTCTCTTCTTCTATAAACCGGGTATCCATTTGAATCTAACGTTGATGCAGAAGAAAACTTCTTTGGAAATTTTTTGGAGCACTTACCGTCAAACATGCACGGACAGTTGGGATATTCACGTCCGCAGGGTCCATGAATCATAAAGTCACTCACAAGACTAAACAACTCCGGATCTACTTTCTTATCAGGGATTTCAGCAGAAACAAAACGATCAACATGGTCAATCGTGGGAAGCTTACTGTCATCTTTGAGAAACAGACAGATGTGAGCGTGTGGTAAACCACGTTTTTGGAACTCTATAGTATAAACAGCTGTAATATTAAGTTAAAAAATGTAGTTAGAAACTTAATAAATATAAACATGATAGTAATTATATAAACATGATAATCTATGAATACGTATTGAAACTTAATTTTTTTCGTAAATAATTATACCTGCTGAAGTCTTGCCCAATAATGATTTTTCACGTAATTCTTTCATGATTGAGTCTAGCTTAACTTTGAATAGTCTAGCTAAAATGTCTGGCCTATCTTCTGGATTTGTCTTCTTGTCCTTAAGAAACCTTCTAATTTCAGGCCATTTGGGATTGCATGTGATTGTAATAAAAAAATCAGGGTATCCATGCTTTTTACAAATAGCCATTGCATCAAGATAATTTTCCCTCATGTAACGTGCACCACCAGTAAAAGAAGAGGGTAAAATTACAGGCGTCCCTACTATTGACAAATCAGTAGGTCCATTTTGGTTCAACGTTTGAAGATTGGTATAAGTCTCGCACCTAAGTTTACTTTGGTTGAAACAGACATAAAATAAGCGCTCACTCTCTATCATGGTATAAACGTCAACCAAAAACTGTTGAAGTAGTCGCCTTGCATTCAAAATCAATGAGAACTTACCAACTCTGTCTTGGATATGATATGCAAAATACTCTCTCATTAAACATTTTGAATCGACTTTCTTTTTAGATTTCCTTTCTTCCCTGTGTGGTATATCAACCCTATAACAATCTTCTCCAAAGGGAATAATCAATGGATATTGGAGAGCTAGATATTTTGGATGAAGTTCACTTATACGCTGAAGACCCTCTGTTCTTGACTCGACAACAATATCTCTATTGTCAAGCTGGTCATCATCGTTTGACAAAATAAGGGCGGCAATTTCTGATGAAGTGGGTAAATTGTATGTTCGGCCGTCTTTAGATCTCCTACCAATAAGACGTAATTTAAGGTTAACTTCAGGATTTTCTTGAAATCGATCACGTACAATCCTATAGCTTTTCACAAGCTGATTATTTGAGTCTAACATCGACTTCAAGTACTGAATGATTTCAATGTCAAGTTCGTGAGAAATATCCTTAGACTCTCCTTTTTCATTACTGAAAAGATCAAATAAAAAAAAATGAAAATTCATATATTAATATTTACCTAAAAAAGTAAAAAATAAGTAACAAAGTAAAGAATATTACCTATAAATCGTTTCCCGGTTAGAGACTTCATTTTCGGTGTCATAAATATATAACTGAGAAAATTTCGGTTTAGAACCATCTTTAGGAATAAGACCACCCAAGGTGTGATAATTTTCTCCACTTATTCTGTATATGAATGGAGCCTTTCCTCTATTGATATTTGAGTCAACCTTGGCTCCCATTGAAGTAAAACAAAACATGGAATTGAAGCGGCGAATGTGTTTTAAGAAATATTTGCTCTTCGATTCTGTGTTTTTGAAAAGATTCTGATAATCTAAACTGCTCTCTTTGAAATCTGGAAGTCGTACCTTTCCATAAAAACAACATAGCATGTAAGTTGTTCTTCCAGAAACCTTAAGGCCTTTACCAGCTTCTGATCTCCACAATTTTGCGTTACACATCTCACATACAACCGTTTGATCACCGTGATCCAGATAATCTGGCAAATATAAACCAATAAAATAATTAACGCATAAAAGACATCACTATAGTTGTAACTGTTTTGTAAACTTAATATTTACCTTTAGAGACACCCTTATATTGCAAGTCTTTATTTGGTTGAGGGTTGACAGCTTCTTCGTTAGACAAACTAACCATGCGAACAGGTGAGATGCAACGTCGATTAGTTCTTGATGTATTCATGGTTTCTGATTGCACAGAATATGATGCAAGTGAAACTGTATCAACATTAGTGAGTCGACCTTAAATTAATATTTAGTATTTCAAATTTTATATTAAAAAAATTAAAAAAATTTAAAATTAATAGACACATAGAAAGTTGTACCAGATGTGGTTGGATAAGTAGGAGTTGTAAAATTAGATTTTTTTTGAGTTCCAGTAATAGAATTTACTTTACGTCTTTTTGCATCAAGTTGTAATTTTCTGAACTTTCGAAACTCTACAGAATGTTGTGTTGTGAGTTTAGGCACTGAAAAAATAGATAAAAAAATAAAATAAGTTTAGACTGAAGTATGATAAAAACTTAAGTAAGATAGAATTACAATACCGTTTGTAATATTGGACAAAGGAGTGCGTTCTGTAGAACCTGTTGATACATAAAGTAAATAAAAAAATAACGCGGTCAAGTAAAATATTTGACATATAGTGAAAAAATTAACGCTTAAAATTATTAAATGTTACACACAATTATTACCCGAAAAAGATGCGTTAAAATGGTTGTTGAAGGTTGTTGTAACGGATGATATATCGAATGAAACCAAACTTTTTTTGAATTGTGAGGGATTGGTATTTTCACATTGCTTAACACTCTTTCTCTTAGCATCCATTTGCATATTTCTGGATTTTCGAGAATCCGATGCAATGTTCACGTTGACTTCAAACGTATAAAGAACATATAAAGTAATATTAGTTTATATAATAAAGTGAATAACAAAGTAGTTATTTCTTATAAGATGGAATATGCTATTTAAATAAATAAAAATACCATTTGAGATAGTAGACAAAGGCGTTGGTTGCAATTGACTTATAAAAAAAACAGACACAAACAAAATTTACTCTAATCATAAATAGGGATTGGAAGTTGAAACTTTATATATATATATATATAAATTAAAAATTGTTATTCATTTACCGGGTGTAAAAACATTCAATGTAGTTTGGGCGGTGGAGCCTTGCGGAATAGAATGGTTGGAACATTGAATTGACTCACCGTTGAATATTCTAGGTGGCGGTAAATGTTGTAGTACATTAGTATGATTAGTGACCTTGCATCTCTTTGCATCCAAGTGTAATTTTCTAATTCGGCGACACTCAGCCGCGTTATTTCTTTTTTGTTCATCAGACAAAGCTGTGAAAAAAAATTTAATTTCTTACATAAAACTAAGATAATGTAAATAAAGATGTCAATAATATGAAATTTGTGTACCGTTTGAGATATTAGATAACGGCGTTCGTTTGTCATCACCTTATACAAAAATTGAAAAGTTAAATGACACAACACAAATAATAGAAATATAAAAACATTGTAGATAGAATAAAAAAAATTACCCTTTGAAGTATTAGAGAGTCTTTTACGTCCCATTTCAACTAAAAAGAGGAAATTTCTAAATAAAATGTTTAATAACAGTAATACATATAAAGATTTAAAGATAGATAATAATAAACTAACGATTGATCTTCAAGAGTTAGGCTACCAATAGTGAAGTATTATTGAGAAATATGGATTCAAGAAAAACAAACATACATCACGATGATCATGTTTTAATAAAATAATTGATATTGAAATAAAAGAAGGACATACATTCAACTTGTACGATAGAAGACTTGAGCAAGAATAAAAACAGCCAGGGAGAACTCTTGAAAGTTTGATTGATTTGATTTCTTGGTGTGAATATTTTTTTAAGTAGTATGGTATATATAGACTAAGAATTAAATTACTAATTAATAATGATAATTAATATGTTTAATTACCTACCATTATTAAAGAAGACTAAAAATTTGAATTTTTGGTGGTAATTTGAATTTAAAATTTAAAAATTTTCAATGGTTTCGAAATTTAATTTTTCGGTTTTTTTTTTATTATAATTTTAGTAACTGTATGGTATAATTACTTACCATTATTAAATATTTATACAAAATTGAATGTTTGGTGTAATTAAAACTTAAAATTGAAATTTTTTAAATAATTCGTATTTACAATTAAATGAATTGTTTAAACGCGATTTTTGCTGATTCAATAATTACAATAATTGTGTTTAAATGGAAGGGTATGATTGAAACTTTATAATTTGAAGGTAATAAATTCATTTGATTACTTTGAAATTGTATATTAAACTATTTAAAATATTTTTTAAGTATAAAGTTTTAAATGAAATGTTATAATAGTTTTTGTAAAATTGTTTGATTAATATTATTGAGTGTATTAAATTTAAAAAAAAAAATACAAATGTTGTATTTGTAAACAACTTGATAAAAAGAAACATAAAATGCAACCACATGTCATTTATACATGTAAAAATAGTCTCAAAAAACGACATAAACCATAAAGAAAAACAAATTATCCAAAAAACACAACCAACCATAAAAAAAACCAAATTGTCCAACAAAACCAAACGAATTATAAATGTCTAAAGCAATTGTTCATTGTCCCTATTTCTCAACCTTCGGAACCAATAGGGGGATCTCGGGTGATTTCTTTGCAGCTTTTGTTGTAGATTCACTTGTATCATCATCAAGGTCATACACTTGATCCAGGCTACGCTTGACTTCCTCATCATCACGAACAGTACCAACTCTACAAGATGACTCAGGAGTATTGTTATCTCCAACAGAATCCTACAATATTAAATGACATGTAAATTTTGTTAGAATAAAGTGGGCAAAAAAGTTAAATATAATATATGATTAAATAAGTAAAAGAACAACCTTCAAAGACAATGCATTCTGTGTTGAAGATTCATCTATGTCAGTGTGTTCAAAAACAGGTTGATCGAGCTGGAAAAAATATACATGTAATACTTCAAAGGAAACGTTGATAATAAAAACAAAAAAAAAATTAATAAGAAGAATAATAACAATGTACTAATGATTCATAAGAGTAATAATATAGGAATATTTCAATGATAATAATAACCTGAATGTCTGGGAACCTTTGTTCCAGCGAAGCAACTATTGAAGAATCATCGGTAAGTTTGCGTATACCATAACCATCCATATGCTTATCAATGTTAAATTGGCCAATTTTAATTTTGAAAGCAAACTTTTTATCTTCAAATGAAGCAAATTCAGGAGGAGTTATTTTCTCTGACTGGTCAGAAACCTAGATAAAAATTTTCATAAGTAACATTAAGTATAATAAGATATATTGTTTAAGGCAGAAGAAAATAAATTACCTGCTTGGATTTTTTCAGGAGTTGCATCGCTGACATGCCGAACATTTTTTTCGATTCTCGATCAAACAATGTGAGTGATGTGATTCCAGTACAATCTTGTACCCTAATTGGAATTCTAAACCTAAAGGAAGTAATAACAACAAATTATTTAATAGATGATATCGAAAAATTTTAATTTATGTTTATGAAAAATAATTCTTACACAGGTTCAGCAGATACAATATGCTTTGGACAGTCGTTGTTGGTGCAAACCAAAACTTGCTTAAATGAAATAACATCTTTTTCCTCCTCCTCATCAGGTACCATGAGAGTTGGCTCAACCTTGCGATTACATCCCTCACAACCTAAGTAATACCAATCATCATTGGCATCCACACCCTTCACTGTACCAACAACAATGACTTGTTTGTTGATCTGCAAAATAAAATAATATTAATGTCAAAATTTAAAATAAAAAAAATTTCACACAAAATGACTAATAGTGTATACATTAAAATACATAAGTGATAATATTTTGAATGGAATATAAACATTCATATTACATTATTATAAGTGGAAACTGATATACCTCTGTTATTAACGGAAGATCACGAATAGTGCTGAAATGGGTCTTGTTTAGAAATTCATCTGCCAAATTCATGCTTCCAGAAGATCCGAGAGATCGTTGAGCAGAGGAGGATTCGGTAGCAATAAACTTTTCAATATAACTGTTAAAATTCAAATAAGACTATCAGTTTAGTATATATAAGAAAATTTATATGTATATATATTATAACAAAAAGATAGATAAATATCTTACCTTTTCTTAAAATCAAGAATATCATCAATTGGTTCGTTGATAAACAGCCGAGTGATATTAAATCCATTTTGAACAGTTATATTCCCTATAATAGATTAAAATTAACAAACAGTTATATACATGTAAAAAAGCAAAAATATGTACAATATAAAAAAACATTAATAAAGTACAAACCTTTGTAATTGTTAAAACTACCAAACTGAACAACCAGAACAACATGGACTTCCGCTTCATTATGCTTGATGTAGTCAAACATCTGGTCAGAATACTCATCCCACAAAGTACAGCTAATTTTTACACCACTACATAAAAATACATTGGTTATTAAATGGAAAACATTCAAATATGGATTGCTACCAATTGATAGTACACACCTAAATTAAAATAATGTTATAGATGATGTAATAATAAACCATTTTATTGAAAAGATGATCCACATACTCTAGATCAATCAACACAAGACTCATCTTGTTCTTCCACCCAGATTTAGTTTCTGTTGGCTCTGGTGAAGTCCATTCATCAACAAACCCAATGAAATCTAAAAAGATACAAAATTAAGTATAATAGTATAAACGAATAAAACCAAACGTATATGAAACTTTACAGTGAGTAAACAAACCAATTCTATTTTCTGCAGACAGGTTACCAGATTTAATTGTCTCAAATAAAGAAAAATTAAAACCATAAAGGTTGCCTTGGAAATTTTTACATTTGGTTATATTAGTTTCAAAAGTAAATGAAAGTATGTCACTCTTAGCAAAGTGTTTTGTAGATTTGTTATCAGCTAGTTGTGGTCTAAATATATAGTAAGCTTCATTTTCTTTTAAAAACTTTTCGTGTTTCTTCATATAGCGATTCCACACCATAGCTTGCATTTTAGAACCCTGTTAAAACATTTAAAAAAAAACAACGAATTATAATCAGAAATAATATAACAACACTTGTATAAACAATAAATGAAAACAGAACTGATGATAGAAAATCTAACCTGTTCATCCATAACAACCATATCAATTGCAAGAGTTTCCCCCGGTATCTTACGATTGGCTCTCTTCCATATTTTAAGCACCCTCACTTTTATTGTATAATCATTAAGCCGCCAAGTAATGTCATTTAGAAACGTGACATTATTTGGATCCATGATTCTGCAATTTTATACTATGTAACACAAAAAAAAAAGTTAATGCTACATTGTTTTGTTTTTAGTGATATATAAATAAATAATGAAAGGAGAAAATAGTAGATACTACCTTTGCAAGTCTGCAAAAAAAAAAAATTCACTCAAAAGATGATGATTAGATGAGTATATTTATAATGTAAATAAAGATTGTAATAAGAAACATACACACAAAATATATTTTTAGTATTGGTTTAATAAATGGAAACAGATTTATGATAATGTAAATCATACTTAATATTGTAATTTCGAAAAAATTAAATGTATTTTTAGTAATGGCTTAAGAAATGGAAACCGATTTATAATAATAACAATCGTATTTAATAATTTAAATTTTAAAGAAAGGTATTTTTAGTATAGGTTTTAGAAATGGAAACAAAATTATGATAATGGAAATCAAAAAATTTCGAAATTAGAATAATAAAAATTAAGTTTATTATGTTATTCAAAAAATTGGAAGGTTAATTATACAGAAATTTTGACTTTTTTTTTATTAAATGCGTTTACTTTTGGAAAGAAATTTGGAAAATTTGACATGTTTAATATGACTAAATAAGTTGTGCATAACGATTATCTGTTTTTATGATTGTAATCGTTTTTTATTTAACCGTTTTATTATGCTTTTGATAATAATGACTTATGCAAAACTAAAGTTGTTAGAATTGAAGTTAATAATATGATTTAAATCTATGAGTTTTAACTTTGAAATTCTTTTTGAAAAAAAATATTATTTATAATTTTTAAGTTTGAAATAACATAAATTAAAAAAACACTTTTTTTTTTGAGAAAGATACAAATTTAAAATTTCATATTTAATTAAAAAAGTTGACTAAATTAATAATTGACTTGAATAAAATAAAAGTTGACCAAATTAAAAGTTGACTAAATTAACATTTACAATTTTAGACTACTCATAAGAAGATAATAATATTCATGATCATTATCAACCATGCCAAGATATTCGGTTTAAAAGACATAGCATACCAAAAAAAACACACATTTTACTACATCAGCAGTAAAAGGTGCATAAAGTATGTGACCACCATTCGTTAATCATGTTCAAAAAACCTACCACCACTAAGGTGCAAAAAGTTACCAACCAAACATGTTAATGTTCATCAAAAAACTACCACCACAAGCATAACTAATTACCATGAACCCTAACTACTTTAGTTAGCTGGAACAGACCTTGTTTGTTGAAAAAAAAGGAAATGCATCTGATCACCAGACTGCAACTCCTTATCGGCAGCAAAGACTGACATACCTCTAATGTTGTAACGATAATGGCTTCTCGAACCTTCAATACCAACAGAACCTCCCCAACTCAAACCCTCACAATCTTTAATAGTCAAAGCCCTCTTCCTGTTCAAACCATTATCCCTTGCCCAATCTACCTTCATACGCTATAAAAATAAAAACAATTTGCATTTTAATTAAAAGGTACGTATATATAAATCGATATATAATATAAGGAATTGAATAGATAAGACTTACAAAATGCTTGTCAACAGTGAAAACAACTGGAACGCCAACATCATCAACAGCCTCTTCCTCCTCGTCATCATCAGATTGATCAACCTCTTCCTCCATATCATCTCCTACACTCATCTCTTCAGTATCATTATCGGAAACAAAAACGATCTCTTCATCCTTATTTTCATCATCTGCAACCTTGTAATCGTATTCCCAAAGCTCTGGAGGCGGAGTAAGCTTGTTTTTCTTAGAAAACGACACCTCATAAGATTTCTGTATTATTAACAAACATAAGAATGTAAACATACAAATTAATAAAAAATAAAAAGCATCTTGTATTGCGATTTACATTAGGATAAATAGAACAACAACTATTTAGAAATTGACAAACAAACCTCATTGTAAATTTCAAACACAATTAGATGATCGCTTGTTATCTGAAACGTCTTCTTCATATAAGGCCATCCTTTAGTTATGTAAAGCGCACCACGATCGTTCTCAAGCTTGATTTGGAAAGCATGTTCTGAAGAAAAGATACATAAGTATTGGAAAACAATATGTCAACATGTTGATATCAGCGAAACAAAATGCAATTTTGTGCAACTGTATATTATTTCTAAACAATTTTCATGACAAATCATTGAACCCTAATTAATATATACATGACATGTACGTATGTCTTCTGTAACACCCCAACCGATGGCGGAAACATCGGGATGTCACGTATTGATGATTGTTCAGTAGCTCATGATAATACATATGTTTAAATAATCCTTTATTACATTACAATATTGAATTACATTAAAGTCTACATCAAATAATTAAACAAAGCTTAAAACTTCAAATATCTCCTCATGCTAGCTCTAGACTTCATGCATCAGTATTTCCTGTTGAGTTTGGAAAAATGGGGGGGTCAACTAGAAGTTGGTGAGAATACATAATCCATGTTAAGCATATAGTTTAAGTATAAAAGTTTAGCAATTCGTATGTCTATCGTAAATTTAAGTCTACATGAATAGTATAATATGTTGACATAATCAAACCTCCGACTAGTTTAGGTCCATCCCGTCATCTACGGTTCACCTTAGTAATATGTTGAACGATAACAATCACCCACGTTACCTATGTAGGAGGTACACGTATCCGGGTGGGGTTGTCAATCCAATAGATCTATTATTGAGTATCGCCGGCTTGGCCATAGCTAATGATTATGTAAATGTTGAAACTCGTTGAAACTCGTTGAAACTGTTGACTAATTCATGAGGCAATAAAGTTTACTACTAGACATGCATGTTGAATTGCTTAAATAATTGTTGCAAGTATAAAGGATCGCATAAACATGGTTACGTAAACTCACCTTAGCAAAGTATTAAGTCTCGAGAAATAGAATATGTGTAGCCCCAAAGTTGCCAATTACAAGAGCTTATAATCAAAGCTTCAATTGTAGAAGTAATAGACTATAGAAGAAAGGTATGAGGGAAAGTTTAATCGGATTGAAACAATCGATTTAGAGGTGCAAAGTATAATGGGTCATAGGTGGGTTTTTATACTAGTTTTGGATTCAATTAGCCATTAAAATTGGTCAACACCATAAAGTAAGGTTTTATGATGAATTGACTATTTGACTAAGACTTTGACTGTTTGACTAAGACTTTGACTAGGACTTTGACTATTTGACTCAAGGCTTTATTTAAATAAAAAAAAAATCTTGTATGTGAAAAAAAAAGAATTTAGAATCATATTATTATTATTATTATTTATATTCATTTATGTATGTATATAAGTTGTGAGTTAGGATAAATAAAGACTTAGGCACATTTGTATAATATTAATGATAAAGGTGTAATAAAAAATATATATATATATATAAGGGCTTTTTATGTATTAAAATTTTGGGGAAAATTTTGCGATGTTACAGTCTCCCCTACTTTTGGAAACTTCGTCCCGAAGTTTATTGAAAACACGGGGTTGAAGGTGATTGGGTAGAAATTAGGACAAGGGTGGTTTGGGAAGTTTCGAGTTAAGGCATGACATAAATTTATAGGTAACAGAATAAACTGTTTCGAATAATTTGGGTAAGAGTTTTGATATGTGTGAGTTTTAAGGGTTGGATTAGGTTCATCTGAAATAGCAAGGAGAATAAGAATCTTAAGTTTTAGGAGTCCTAAAAGGAATGAGTTGATGGACTATTGAAAGACTAAATGAACTACCAGATAACTAAGGTTTATAATTGGTCAACTACCGAAAACCTTGATAGAATTTCACACTACCTTAACGTACCTGTAAATTCATGATTACGTTCCGGACCGCAATCACCAATTTACCTTACATTAGGGTTTTGTGTCCTTCTATAACTCTAGACACACATATAAAATAATATGATTAACCATGTATCCAAAAATGAGTCCAACTGTTGAGCAGGAAAAAGACTTCTACCAGTCAGTGAGTAGGAACCTCTACCGATTGTTGAGCAGGTATGATAGCCTCTACCAGTCGTTGAGCAGGTTGTAGGGCCTCTACCGACTGTTGAGCAGGCATGATGACCTCTACCAATCGTTGAGTAGGTTATTTTGTACTCTACTAACTGTTGAGCAAGTACTTCATCCTCTACCAATTGTTTGATTAAGTGTACCAATTATTTCACACATAAATTGCAAATTGATAATATGTACATATAAACAATCAAGTATCAAGCATAGCATGCGAGTTGTAATAGTGTTGTCCTAGACAAGGTTAATGACTCTAGGTGTGTCTATAGCAAATAGTTTATATTCCATGATTTCTAGTATCAAATGTTTAAATATGGTAGATAATCGAATCCTCATGTATAACTAAGGATTATGTTTGATGCAACACACAATCAAGTTTCAATAGTTTGGTTATCATGGGTAACTAGCTCATGTGTGAGAAGGTGAAGGATATGAATTTAGTTCTTGAGACGATGATGAAAAATCTTGAAGCAGAATCAAGGTTGTGAGAGATAGTGAATGTGAAGATAGTTGATAAAAAGTTTATTTTATAGTAAGGAGATTATGTAGCAGTGTAAATTTTGGGGTTTGGATCAAAGGTTAGAATTAAGTATATGAGAAAACATGATTGTGGTAAGTACCAAAGATTGTAAAGGTTCAATTAAAAAAAAATAATAAGTAGTTGTCAATGGGGTATTTGGAGACTTAAATATTGTTTCTATGGGTGAAAAGCTTTTAATTTTAAAATTGGGTTTGTATATAAAGCGAAAGTCGTTAAATAGTACAAACTATGTGAGCTTTGATTAAAATATCCAATGACATTAGGTTTTATAGATCAAGGTGACATTATGTCGAAAATCCTTTGTTATGCTAATGAATAAACATTTGAATTTAGAGATTAAGTTTGAGGACATCTTTTGACAAAAATACATATTTTCCATAGTTTATAGGTGATGAAAATGTGACAATATTAAGAAATCTTTAGTGTTGTGTTAAGGTATGAGATTATAGTTTTAAAAAAAATATATATGTAACATGTTGAAAATATGATTTGGGTAGGGTGTTGAAAATATTTAAACAAGTGGCTAAGATGGTAAGGTGAAGTGTGATTGTGAAATCCATAGATGGTTATGAAATGGGATTCATTTAAGCTGTAAAATTTTGAGATTTTAGAGCTTAGTTTTAAGGGAAGTGAGTGTAATCATCTATTCATTAATTAAAACGAATAAATGAAAACGTTGACTTATCAAAACTTCTAGATTCTAATAACATAGTTAAGACATGCTTTAGCCTATAAGTGAACACTCATCCCGAGAATTCCCAGGTAGGCATCCGGGTCCCTCGTCTGATTGGGATATATGCGCAATGCCAGTCCTAGACAGAAAACTCAGAATACAGGCGTTCACCCTTCCAGATTGCACGTGTTCGTTATTAAAATCTAGAACTTCGACGAGATCTCAAGGTGGTTCAGGCTAAACCTGAGGATTTTGTCCTATTAGTCTAAGAGTAGATCCAGTGATGGAGAGCAATCTTCTTGTAGGGATTAAAGTAAGGATAAGAAGTAGGATAGAGAATATAAACAAGTAAGGTTGCAAGTAAAAGGAGCAAGTACTGATTAAAATCCTATGGTTATAGACTAGATTATTTTTTTTCTAATAACCTAATTCCCTATAACCATGGCTCTGATACCAATCTGTAACACCCCAACCGATGGCGGAAACATCGGGATGTCACGTATTGATGATTGTTCAGTAGCACATGATAATACATATGTTTAAATAATCCTTTATTACATTACAATATTGAATTACATTAAAGTCTACATCAAATAATTAAACAAAGCTTAAAACTTCAAATATCTCCTCATGCTAGCTCTAGACTTCATGCATCAGTATTTCCTGTTGAGTTTGGAAAAATGGGGGGGTCAACTAGAAGTTGGTGAGAATACATAATCCATGTTAAGCATATAGTTTAAGTATAAAAGTTTAGCAATTCGTATGTCTATCGTAAATTTAAGTCTACATGAATAGTATAATATGTTGACATAATCAAACCTCCGACTAGTTTAGGTCCATCCCGTCATCTACGGTTCACCTTAGTAATATGTTGAACGATAACAATCACCCACGTTACCTATGTAGGAGGTACACGTATCCGGGTGGGGTTGTCAATCCAATAGATCTATTATTGAGTATCGCCGGCTTGGCCATAGCTAATGATTATGTAAATGTTGAAACTCGTTGAAACTCGTTGAAACTGTTGACTAATTCATGAGGCAATAAAGTTTACTACTAGACATGCATGTTGAATTGCTTAAATAATTGTTGCAAGTATAAAGGATCGCATAAACATGGTTACGTAAACTCACCTTAGCAAAGTATTAAGTCTCGAGAAATAGAATATGTGTAGCCCCAAAGTTGCCAATTACAAGAGCTTATAATCAAAGCTTCAATTGTAGAAGTAATAGACTATAGAAGAAAGGTATGAGGGAAAGTTTAATCGGATTGAAACAATCGATTTAGAGGTGCAAAGTATAATGGGTCATAGGTGGGTTTTTATACTAGTTTTGGATTCAATTAGCCATTAAAATTGGTCAACACCATAAAGTAAGGTTTTATGATGAATTGACTATTTGACTAAGACTTTGACTGTTTGACTAAGACTTTGACTAGGACTTTGACTATTTGACTCAAGACTTTATTTAAATAAAAACAAAATCTTGTATGTGAAAAAAAAAGAATTTAGAATCATATTATTATTATTATTATTTATATTCATTTATGTATGTATATAAGTTGTGAGTTAGGATAAATAAAGACTTAGGCACATTTGTATAATATTAATGATAAAGGTGTAATAAAAAAAATATATATATATATAAGGGCTTTTTATGTATTAAAATTTTGGGGAAAATTTTGCGATGTTACATCTTCGCACAAATATCAAATCAGTTTAGAAATATGGATTTGAAAACATGACTTGGAAATGAGCTGCACAAAATTGAATCGGCAGGAACGGCTCTGTTGTGTAATCCATGAAAAACAAAGCAACTGATATGCTGCGAAGTGGTAAACAATGTTTTCAAAGTTAATACAATTTACGATTTTTTATGTATTATATAATGTATAAACTAATAGTAGAAAACGTATACCAGACGTCTTTCATCAGTGAGTGGGTCGTCCAGCTTGCAGTAGAAAATTTTACCAGGGGCAGCTACAGCATCCTGATGAAAGGTGATCATTCTAAAACAGTTGATAATCTCCTCGTATTCGAAAACAAAGTTGCAATCAGACGGGTAATTTAGTGTTTTAATCATGTGCTTCCATCCATTGAAAAAGAACCACCTTCCAGCAATCTGCATCACTTTAACATCAAAGATTTTCTCATCCACTGTGTGAATTCTGGTTTTACCAGTTGGGTAGTTGTACTGCTTAACCCATTCATTATACTCGGAAGGTAAGGCCTACACATAAGAAAAAAACAGTCATATGTAAATATAACGAATCTGAATAAAATGACATCCAACATAGTCGAGTGACTCCAAGAAATAGAAAAGTATTAAATAACAAAGATTGTTACATTGCTTACCAGGTTTACACGGTCGTTGCCTTCAGACTTGACCCAAAATCCGTAAACCATTATTTCTGAATATATATATTGCTGAAACATAACAAAAACCTGTATTAGTAAACAAACCTTTGGATGAAACATAAGAAATGCTAATCAAACAACAATCCATAAATGTAACAACACCTACAATAGAAGCATCAATTACTAAAATATTTTTTAGTTTCCACTACCATCAACCATAAATCCTATAAATCGATAATAACCTGAAACATACCTACTTATGTGATCATCAACATTTCAAAGGTATGAAGAAAATTAGTGATAATGCTATATATGAAACCCTAGTTATTTAATCATCCAAAGATAAAGTCCATAACAAAGAAACACAAACCGTAACATACTAAAATCAATCAAAGACAAAACCCTAGATATAATCCGGCTGCAGAATAATACATTTAAAAACAGATTTGGAATTATAAATGAAACAGAAGACAGAAAAAACATGGATGAATATCGATTTATTGAAAGAAGAATAGAAAGATAAACTCCATAACAAAAAAACACAAACCGTAACATACTAAAATCAATCAAAGACAAAACCGTAGATGTAATCGGCCTGCAGAATCATACATTTAAATACAGATATGTCAACATTTAAAAATCAATGACAGACAAAAACCTAGATGAACATCGATTTATTGAAAGAAGAATCCAATGGAGATTACCTTGGATTGGAGAAGAAGGAAAACCTTGAATCAATGAGATATGGAAAATCACTGAAAATAAAGACAAAAAAAAACATGGATGAACATCGATTTATTGAAAAAATAATCGAATGGAGATTACCTTCGATTGGAGATGAAGAAAACCTTGAATCGCCTGATTAGGGTTGAGGGTTTCTTATGGAGGCGATGAAGAGTATGAAGAAATCGTTATGTCCGCGTTTTGATTATTGATTTATATATTTACTCGATTTTTGATTTAAATAAAAACGAAAATTTTATAAATTCTCACAATGGGGACACTTGGCATTAGTTGATAGGCTATGTAATATGAGGCTCAATGTGGGATTGACAAGTGTCCACATTGAGTTTCATATATTAGTTGTATAGATATTTATTAGAGAATTATGATTAGCTAGGTTTTTTTTAAGGAGACTTTCCTTGTAATCAATTGACCTGGTAAATACAATTTTACATTTACCTAACAAATCCTTTAATTACCGTATCATAGCTCAGGTTGCTAGGACTGCAAACGAACATGAACAATGTTAAGAAAAGTATATGTTCACGAATAGTTTATGAACACTTGCCGAACGAGATTTTCTGTTCGTGTTCATTTGCTAAGAAAACACTTGCGTTCATGTTCTTTTGTTAATTTTATTCATGAACGCACACGAACACAAACAAATATTAATAAACACAAACAAGTGTTCATGAACACAAAGAAGTGTTCATTAACATAAACAAACAAAAACAGACATATATAAACTTTCAAATAAGATCGAATTCACACATATTAAGTGGGTGTTTGGGATTAAGTTTCAAAATTCCTTATTGACTTATTGATTTCTCTAAGAAACCAATAAGTCAATAAGAACTTTTGGTTTTGGCTTTTCAATAAGGGTGGAAAAGTTGCTTTTAAAAAGTTAGAAATCCTGACTTTTGGCTTTTGGCTTTTGTTTATTTTACACTAATAAGCTAAACCAAACACTTTTTAAAAAACAACTTATTGACTTATTGGCTTTTCTCACCACAAAAGCTAATCCAAACACTTTTTTAAAAACTCATTTTCAAAAAGTCATAAGTCAAAAAGCAGTTTTGACAAAAGCACTTTTGGAGTTAATTAAAAAATCCCAACCACCCTCTAAGAGCATTCACACCCCCTCCATCAAACCTCCCCTCATATCTAAAATTTAAAAAAACTTACTAAGAACATCCTACATCCCCTCCACCATTTTATACTCCATCTTTATATTATAAAAAATCCATCTTCTAGCTTTTTATATATAAAAAGCTACTATTCACCCCCATCAAATTATTGTGAGTGTATCTTAACGAGGAATATTATAAAATAAGTGTTTGTGAGAAGATAAAGGTAAATATGGTGGAGGGGATGTGAAAGGTTTTTTAAAATAAGAGATAAATTTTGAAAATTATGATTTTTTGTTATATTATAGGGTATAAAATGGTGGAGGGGATGTGAATGCTCTAAGACTATAAGGAGTGGGGTGGGGGGGAGGGGAGGGTGAAAGGAATATTATTATTATTATTATTATTATTATTATTATTATTATTATTATTATTATTATTATTATTATTATTATTATTATTATTATTATCATTATTATCATTATTATTATTATTATTATTATTATTATTATTATTATTATTATTATTATTATTATTATTATTATTATTATTATTAGTTGTGTGTTAGATTTAAAAAAAAACAAGCCAATCAGGTGATGCCACGTGGCCAAAACATCCCCCTCACGGCCATGAAGTCTTCCTCGCTCAAAGCCTTCACCCCCCCCCCCCCCACTCCGGATAGACTAAGAGGTTAGCTAGAACAAGCCAAAATATGACTTAATTATCCAAACATACTTAGTGCTTAACATAATATTGATAATCATAATAGAGTAGTTCAAAAATCTAAGTTGACATCGGAGGTGAATGGAGGAGGGCGTCAACGGGGCATGGCGGAGGGCGTCGACGCTGGAAGGTGGAAACATATAATGAGCGTTGCCGAATGTTCACGAACATAAACGAACGAGCGCGACCTTTCTTCATGCTCATTTAACTAAACGAACAAAATTTTTGTTCGTGTTCGTTCATTTTTTAAACGAACGAACTTCCAGCCGGACGGTTTATAAACAGTTCACTAAAAGTTCAGTTCGTTTGCAGCCTTACAGGTTGCTCTTGTTCCGGAAATAAGCCGGCCCATTGGCGAAACTTTGTTGGGGGCCGAGAACCCGTACCGGTTTTTAGCATAAACAGTTCACTGAAAGTTCAGTTCGTTTGCAGCCTTACAGGTTGCTCTTGTTCCGGCAATAATCCGGCCCATTGGCGAAACTTTGTTGGGCCGAGAACCCGTACCGGTTTTTAGCTCAGTATTGTACATTTACGCGTTTTCGTCTTGAAATTTTATACGTATTAAGTCCGGCTACCTCCTTTTTACGGGTCCCGTGACTTTTGAAACCATGAAATTTTTATCAAACTATGACACTGATCTTGATCTCTGGTCATAATACAGTCATCTTCTCTAGTTATTTTATATGGCTTTTTTGTGGATTATACACGGTGACTAGTTGAGTAGGATGGCACTGAATTACTTTTAGTCAAAAAGCCATTTACTTTAAAGCTATTATGGAAATAAAATATGGCATGTCCACAAATGATACATCTTTTTCCCTTTAATGTTTTTTTAAGGTGGACATTCGGTCTTTAACAATTTACATGATATGTTGGACCTTTAGGTTTTCACTATTAATAATCGTGTAAATAATAATTTCCTTTCTTATCTGATAACTTTGTTGAATTATTTAAATGACGCTATACCGAGTGATAATGACTGATGTTGTTAATAAAAGTAAAAGCCAAGTTGTTAATGAAAGTAATAGCCAAGTGTTAGTGATGATTTCGCCGACGGATAATCACGTCTGATATATTGTGTGACAGAAGGTTCCCAATATAATTAAAGGGGGGATTTTATTAAGGTTACAGTTAAACCTGCTATTTTGTATGAGACAGAATGTTGGGCCATAAGGAAGATGCATGCACGCAAGATGAATGTAGCAGAAATGAAGGATGCTAAGGTGAATGTACGGGCACACAAAGTTAGATTGGATAAGAAATGAGGTTCTTAAGGATAGGTTAGGAATGACTAGTATTTCAAACAAGATAAACGAAGGTAAATTGAGATGGTATGGGGATGTAAGGAGGACGCGTACAACAACTCCAGTTAGAGTAGTGAAAACCTTCACTGTAAAGGGAAGGATGATTAGAGGTAGACCCGCCCTTATTGATTTGGAAAGAGCGGAGTAGACATGATCTACTTGAGTGATACATCTCTAAGGACATGGTCTACGATAGAAGGTTGTAGAGACGGGTTACTAAGGTTAACGACTTTTAAGGGAAGGTGGGGACGTGTCTTAGTTTTGTATTGAGGTCCTAGGTCTCCATGCATTTTAGGTGGAATTTACGTGTGATTGTGACTTTACATGGCTATATGTTGTACTAGTTGATTACCCCGGGAAGGTCCCGGGGTTGAAAAATTTAATATGATTTAATAAAAAAAGATAAAAAATGATAAAAGAAGAAAACTCAAATCACGAAAAGCGTAAATAATTTAAACATAATCAATCTTAGTTAAAAAAAATATTATTTAAAAAGTTAAAAAAAATAAAAAGCATAAACCATATTAAACATAATACAGTATTAAAAAGATAACCTTCAACATATAATCATCTTCACGTAATTTAAAATATGTTACAATTTGACTTTGACTTATATAGATGTAGAATTCATGATGGGGGTTGAAAAATATAACAATTCTAATAATATTAATACTAATAGTAATAATTATTACTCTTGTAATTAAATAAATAAAAAATAACCTTGTTATAAGGTGACACCATGTGTTGCAGTGTTGCGTGATTCGTTCTCCTAACTTCTCTTGATGAAGTATACCTATCCATCTTTAGAAGAGTAAAATTCCAATGATAGCATGGCGATTGGGCTGAATTTCAACATCGTAGATAAGAACCTGGTTTAAAAGAAAAAACATGATTAATGAATAACCTGAACACTTTGTGTTTTTTTTTCTGTATGAACATAACCCCACAAAAAATAGTCGTTTTTTTCTCCGTTTTTTATATAGCACTATGGTACTCGTTGGAAAGATAATAAAACGCTCGTTAATTTGGTGTAATTTTTTTATTTAAAAAATCTCAAATATAAAAGATATTAACGTTTAAAAATTATGGGAGGAACATAAGAGAGAAAAATTTAAATTTGTTTTTAAATTATTTTTTCTTAAAATAACTCAATTTAATTTTAGTAATTGAGAATTGAGAGATAGAGAGATAAATTTAGGGTTTTATGTTTATCTTTTTTTTTAATTAAAAAAGGAAATAATTCAAAAAACATTAAAATCTTTCAATTATGATGCTACATGGCAGTTTCATGGAGAGGATGAAGGCACCATTGCACGCCACGTCACTAATGTTCAATTCTTTTATATATATTAATAATAGATAATAGATAATAGATAGATAATAGATATTATGATTTATCGGTTTTGAATTTTACTATGTTACTCTTTCACCACCTCCTATTTTATTGGTTGCTTTCTATATCTATATTTAGTTTTGTTTGTTTTTCTGCTCGCTCATCAAAGAAGTTAATGCCTAAGTTAATGGCTTAAAATTAATATTATTTAAACAATTAAACAAAAATAACACCAAGTTAAGGGATGCAACAAGCTGTGTCATAGATAAAACCCTAATTCTCTCCGATAACTTCGGAGCCGGCGGAAAGGTTTCTTCGGTGATCGATCGTCGTCAACATGGCGGCTAAGGAAAAATACAAGCTAGATACATGGTATGATGCTCCACAAAGAAAAGGCTCGCGTCAGGAACAGGGAGAATCGTCTAAGAAGAACGATATCGCGGTAACAAAGTTTTTCGTTTCTAACTTGCCAGGGGGTTGTGCTTCTGCGGATCTGGTTGCGGTGCTAAAAGGGTTTGGGGTGATTCATAATACGTATATTGCCAGGAAGTTTGACAGGTTAGGTAAACGATTTGGTTTCGTATCTTTTGTGAATGTACGTGATCCATTGGCTTTAGAAAAAGATATGAAGGACGTTTGGATTGGTTCATATAAACTCTTTATTGTTTTGGCTCGATTTGTGGATGGAGAAAGGATGAACTGGAGGAATGAAAAGAGATGGACACCAGTGAAGCAAGATAGGGTTCCAGTTGATGTGGGGAATAAGGAGGAAGATGGGATTCAGTCGGTAGAAGGACAGAACGGTGGGGGAGGGCTGCAAGAGGGTAGAAGTTTTAGAGATAAATTGCTGAATATTGAACCGGTGGTTAACAAGAAACAACACCAGTTCGTGGTAAAAGCGGACTTCAAAGGTACTATGGATTGGAATGGTTGTGGAGCGATTGGTAGAATTCTTGATTTTCAGAAACTATCGAGCCTTCGTAATTGGTTGGATTTGATCGGACAATCTGGAGTTCGGATAAAATATGTGGGTGGATTGTGGGTTTTGCTGGTGTTTGAGTCGGAATGGTGCATGGAAGCTTTTGTCAATACTAGAGAGGTGTGGAAAGTATGTTTTGAGAAGTTGGATAGATGGGAAGGGCAAATCATACCGGTGGAACGTATAGCGTGGCTGAAAGTCTACGGGCTGCCATTGTGCTTACACGATAAAGATATTGTGGATGGAATTGCTGGGTTGTTTGGTACGGTGGTTAGATCCTCAGAGTTTAATGCCTTGGAGAATGACTTGTCGTATGAAATAGTGGGGGTATTAAGGGATTCGTGTTCCAGAGTTAATGACGCTGTGAAAGTTTTGTGGAAGGAGACGGAGTTTAGTGTGTCGGTGGAAGAGGATTTAGAGGATTGGTCACCAGATTGCATGGAGGAGTCCGTTTTGGATGAGAATGAGGTTGAGGGTGTACGTGAACAGGAGAATAACTTGGAGGATATGGAAGTTTGTTCGAACAATGAAGCTTCGCCGGTTGTTGAGGTGGATAACCGGGTTAATACGGAGTTGCCAGTGGAGGAGCCAGTTGTAGTGATGAATAAGGAACCTGAGTTTGTTCTAGATACTGCGGTGAAGTCTAGTAAAAGGAAAAGTTATCGTAAGAAAGGCCGAGCTCAAAAATCTCCTTCTCCTGTGGGGATGGAGAGACCTAAGAAAAGGGCGCGAGATGGTGATGATATTTTTGATATTGATCGTTTCATATATACGGTTAATAGTGATGAGGCAAGGAGTTTGCATGGGAATGGAGATCAAATTAATATGGAAGAGGCTTGTACTCCGGGTAATTTGGTCGTGGGTAGAGAAGTAAAACAGGTGGACAGTGGTGGTTCTGTTATGTTAGAAGTAAAAGAAACATTGATTTTGGGAAGCGACTTGGGTGTAGAAGAATATGATAAGTATGCAGCTTCGGTTGAGAAAGTTATTCAAGAGGAAGGTTTTCAATCTGTTCAACAATGAATGTTTTATCATGGAACGTTAGAGGTATGGGTTCGGATGCTAAAGGGGTGTGGTGTAAAAGCTTGAAGGTTGCGAATGAGGTGGGGTTTATTATGATTCAGGAAACGCAATTTGAATCTTTGGATAGTGTCAACCTTAATAGGTTTTGGGGTTCGGATGATTTCGAGTTTGAACATGTAGACGCGACAGGTAGATCTGGTGGTTTGATTTCTTTGTGGAACCCGAGGATTTTTTCTAAATGCTCGGTGTTCAAAGATAGGAATATTTTGGCGGTGACCGGAGTGCTCAGGAACGACGGTAGGAAGATAACTTGTATTAACGTGTATTGCCCCCAGCGTATAATTGATAAACGGTTGGTTTGGGATAAACTTCGCGCGTTGACTGCGGATGATGTTGGTTTCCGAGTGATGGGTGGAGATTTTAATAGTGTTAGAGATAGTGTTGAGCGGCGTAACTCTTTTTATAATGCAGCGGAGACTAATGAATTTAATGATTTCATTGAAGATGCGGGTTTACACGAGTACTCTTTAAAGGGCCGTAAGTTTACTTTCTTGGTTGGTGATAAAATGAGTAGAATAGATCGTATCTTTGTGGATTGGGATTTTCTAAACGAGTGGCCAAATGCGGAGTATCGGGTGTTAAAGCGGGAAGGATCGGATCACTTTCCGTTACTTCTTAAAGTTGTTTCCAGGAACTTTGGAGCCAAGCCTTTTAAGTTCTTTAACTCATGGCTCCAGAGGGAGGGTTTTGATGAGGTGGTCAAAGATACTCTAGCTAGTGCGAATGTGGATGGTGATCCTGATGTGAAATTGCTAAAGAAATTTCGTCTTCTGCGTAATAGTATCAGGGATTGGAAAGATAGGTCTTTGCGTGCGGAATTAGAGGAGACAGATTTGTTAAAGGGTGAGGTTGATGTCTTGGAAAGGGCTTTGGAGGAGAGAGATCTTACAGAAGAAGAATGGTGGACTCTTCAGGAAGCCACTGCTCGGTTGAAACACTTGCAATTTTTACAGATTAAGGATGTGAAACAGAGATCTAGAGTGTTATGGGCGAAAGACGGCGACGAGAACTCCAGATTTTTCCACGGTTCAATTAATGCTAGAAGAGTTTCGAATAATATTATGGGACTATCGGTGAATGGTGATTGGGTGACAAATCCAACCGACATTAAAAAAGAAGTGCTACGTTTTTTTAGTAGAAAGTTTGTGGAAGATATGAATGATAGGCCGAAACTCAATTGTTTTGGGTTGAAACAATTATCGGGTGCTGAGGCGGATGCTCTTATACGTCCGTTTGTGGAGGATGAAATAAAAGAGGCAGTTTTCAGTTGCGGTAGTGATAAAGCGCCGGGACCGGATGGCTTCAATTTCAAATTTATAAAGAAATATTGGGATATTTTGGCGGCTGATTTTGTGGAGATTTTGCGGCATTTTGAGGTTACAGGTAAAATAAATCGTGGGGTAGCTTCTTCGTTTATTACCTTGGTCCCAAAAGTTAAGGATCCGATCAACTTAGGAGAATATCGGCCTATAAACTTGATTGGGGTGGTGAGTAAAGTTATCTCGAAGGTGTTAGCCAACAGGTTGAAGCCAGTCATGGATAGCATTATCAATGAGACTCAGTCGGGTTTTGTGGCGGGGAGGTTTATTCTTGATAGTCCGTTGGTTATTAGTGAGGTTTTGTCGTGGGCAAAGAGAAGTGGCAAGAAGATATTTATGTTGAAAATTGACTTTGAAAAGGCTTATGACAATGTTAATTGGGCGTTTTTATTATCAGTGATGAGGCAGATGAATTTCCCGGAGGTTTGGTGTATGTGGATAGAAGGGGTGCTTAGATCGGCTCGATCCTCGATTTTGGTTAATGGGTCTCCGACCTTTGAATTTAATTGTGAGAAGGGTATTCGCCAAGGAGATCCGGTTTCGCCATTCCTCTTTATCATGGTCATGGAAGCTCTTTCAGGTATTATCAAGAAAGCTTGTTCTTTGGGTAATTTTCGGGGGGTTGGCCTTCCTAAGGAGGGACCGGTTTTATCTCATCTGCTTTATGCGGATGATGCTATGGTTATGGGGGAATGGTTGGATGATAATTTTGTTTGCCTTAGACGGATGCTTCGCATATTTCACATGTGCTCGGGGCTTCGTATTAATTTACATAAATCTACGCTATATGGGGTGGGCGTAGAGAGGGAAGGGGTGGATAATATGGCAAGTAGTTTGGGTTGCAGGTCGGGGGTTACGCCCTTCAATTATTTGGGAATTCAAGTTGGCGCGAATATGAGCAGGATTAATAATTGGGACCCCGTGGTGAAGGTATTCAAAGCTAGACTTTCTAAATGGAAATCTAAAACGTTATCTATAGGAGGTCGGTTGACTCTTATTAAGTCTGTTTTACAAAGTCTCCCGTCGTACTATTTTTCCCTATTTAAGGCTCCGGTGGGAGTAGTGAATACGTTGGAAGGTTTGATTAGAAGATTTTTGTGGGGAGGTAATGAGGAAGCTAAGAAAATGCATTGGGTGGGTTGGGACAAAGTTACTACTCCTATAAAACAGGGTGGTTTGGGTATTAGAAAGCTTGAAGATTGCAATAATTCTTTTCTGGTTAAGTGGTTATGGAGGTATCGTCAAGAAGGTGATGCTTTATGGAGAAGGGTAGTTGATTCGATTCATGGGTCTATTAGAAAACGGGAGGCGTACCCGAAGTCTTCTTCTTTTACGGGTACTTGGACTAAGGTGGTTAATAATGGTATTCGGTTAAAAGTGGGTGAGGTGAATGCTACTAATATGATCCGGGGCAGACTTGGTAATGGCAATAATATTCGATTTTGGATTGATCCTTGGGTGTCTCGATTCGCGCTTAAAAATTTGTTTCCGATTTTGTTTACGCTGGAAAGCGACAAGGGATGTAAGGTTAGAGATCGTATGCCCGGTGATCGTTGGCATTGGAAAAGGGCGTTGAATACCGCTTTAGAACATGACCAGTTGCAGGAGTGTAATCGGATGATTGAGGGGCAAATCCTGGATGAATCGGATGATCGATGGTATTGGGATGGTGGGTCGACTAACCAATTTTCAGCTTTTGAAGTAAAAAAATGGATTGATAGTGGTCAAAGTAATGCTTCAAGTGCTATGTTTACTTGGAGTAAATGGGTACCCATCAAGTGTAATATATTTATGTGGAGAAAGTTGATGGACCGGATCCCGACGAAGCAAGCGTTGGCTAGGCGAAACATAAATTGTGGGGATGGATTGTGTTCGTTATGCGAAGACCAAGAGGAGAGTATTGATCATCTTTTTTCTGCGTGCATCATAGCTAATGGGGTGTGGAGTGGGATCGCTAGGTGGTTAAAGCTCCAACCATTCTTTTTCTTTTCGGTGGTCGACATTGTTGATGAGTCCACGTTTTCTTCATGGCCACCGAGTAAGAGGATGATTATAAAGGGTATTATGATTGTTACTTGCTGGCGTATCTGGAAAGCTCGGAATGAGAAGATCTTCAAGAATGAAAGGCGAACAGTGACAGAGATTATTATGGATATAAAAGTGTTGAGTTTTCTTTGGTTTTCGAATCGTTGTAAACAGGGTTCGGTGGGTTGGAGGGATTGGCAGACATTTTCTTTTGATGTGATGTAATTTTGTTTTTGGGGGTCTCCGTCTTGAAGATTCCCGTTGTTGGTTTTGTGGTTAATGAAATTCGCCTTTCAAAAAAAAATTTAAACAATTAAACTTTGTTTTTCACAACTTCAAATAGTAGGGAGGGATAAACATTATTAATGCGTAGTTTCCAAAGGTTAGAACCCTAATGACCCTAACCAGCCAATGTCAAGCGTCGTCTAAGGCTAATCACACGAGACGTAGCAACCAATTAAGTACCCCATTGATCAAATGGTGGTCCAACCAACCCGATACAATAAGGCATGTGGAGTTTTTATGACATATAAGATTCCTCTTTATCTCTGGGACCGACTCGTTTACGTAATAATTTTGCACACATTAGAGAAAACTAGTGGCCATCCATACAAAATTCCTCACAAACAAAGGTCCCTTTAGATCCTTTTTCATATTTCTTTCATTGATGTGAGACTCTACGACTAGGGTTTCGGATAAAAAGATGACACTAGCCCGGTCCTAAATGATCTCTTTAATGGTACATGCATTTCTAAAGGTCTAATGTCATCAAATTTGTATAAACTTGTAAAAGTTTGCATTGCGCATTAATTGACTTGCTATTCTGTCACACGTTTTTTTTAATATAATTTGACAGTAATGAAATGGGGAGAAAACATTTAAATAAAAAAAATGATTGAAAGTATATCTTCAACATAAATATGTATGCAACAAGTCTTTACAGAAAAGTTATATGCATGCCTAGCAAATTTGTAAACAAAGATTCAAGTATCATTTTGATTTTGTTTATTTTAATTTTGGTCAAAAGATTAAATATCCCAGTCATTATTATAGATGTATTAAAATAATACAAATATGTGTCATACCCATCATTCAAACTAAATAAAAAGCTCAATTGTGATGAATTATTCGTAGATCAACATCCCTAAACACATGATCTCTATGTTAATCTATGTTTTAGAATTCCTCTCATACAACGAGTTTTTATTTTAAATGAGTGAATTGTGATTTTTGTTTACAAATACTCGGATTGACTATATGTAGATTCATGGTATAGATTAATTTTATTTTAACCTCTCAGCTGATAAATTACAGATCAAAAGACTTTTACCAACAAAAATATTTATAGTTAATTCGTCAGTGAAAGTCCTTGAAAAGACATGTCGTGGGTAAAGAATTCTCCAAGCTAGGGATCATCTGCTGAAGGGTTTGTTGGCAAATTGCTTCCCATTGTCCGTCACCATCTCCCCTGGTAACCCATACCGGCAGACTATTTGTTCCCATACGAAGGTTATCACTTGTTTCCCTGAGATGGTGGCTAAGGGCCTGACTTCCGACCACTTAGTGAAATAGTCGACGGCTACAAGGAGAAACTTCAATCTTCCGGGAGCTTGTGGGAAAGGACCCACAATGTCCATTCCCCATTTGTAGAAGGGCCATGCCGAGATGATGGGAACAAGATCATGCTTGGGGTTGGTCTTCACCGGTGTTTGTAGTTGACAAGCTTCACATTTTCGGATAGTCTCAAAGGCATCCTTATGCATGGTAGGCCAGTAATAGCCCAAGTTCATGAGCTTTGATACCACAGAGCGAGGTCCAGCATGCATGCCACATATACCTTCATGTACCTCCCTGATGAGGTAGTTGCTTTGATTGGGACCTACACACCTTAGTAGGGGTGCTAAGTATCCCTTCTTGTAGAGCTTGTCATCTTCGATTACATATTGTCTCGCCTTCATGACCAATCGCTTAGCTTCTTGTTCGTTCTCTGGTAGCTTCCCTTCCTTCAAGTAGGACATGATGGGTGTCATCCATGTGGAGTCTGTTTCGGTGACGACATCTTGCACTTCTTTGTCATCGATGGATGGTTCTTTCAGCACCTCGACTAGGACCTTCTTGGTTAGGTGAGCAAACGTCAAGGAGGCTAGCTTGCTGAGGGCATCTGCCTGCTTGTTCTTTGTTCTTGACACCTGTTCCAGTGTGAAGTCTTTGAACTCCTTTATGAACTCTTTGACCTTGTCTTTGTACCTAATCATTGAGGGCTCTTTGGCGGTGTATCCCCCATTTACTTGTTTGACCACCAGATTTGAATCAACAAAGACTTTCAGTTCTTGTACCTTCATACTTTTTGCCAACCTCAACCCGGCCAGGAGGGCCTCATATTCAGCAACATTGTTAGTGCAGGGGAAGTCTAGACGGAGGGCATAAGTGTATTCGGTTCCGTGAGGGTCCTTGATGACAAGACCTGCCCCGGAACCTTCTACACTTGAGGCTCCATCAGTAAACAGACACCATTTCCCCTTGAGGTCAGGCTGTTCTTCGACCTCGTTCATCTCTTCCTCTGCCTGCGGGATGGGTAACTCAGCGAGAAAGTCAGCGAACACTTGCCCCTTGTAAGCTCTCCTTGGTAGGTATTCTATCTTGTGCTCCCCTAGGCCAATGGCCCACTTTGCCAACCTTCCCGAATCCTCTGGTTTTTCTAAGATGGATCGTATGGGTTGATCTGTGATGACCTTTACTGGGTGAGCTTGGAAGTACCGCCTTACTTTCTTAGCAGTGTGTACGAGTGCCAACACAAGCTTCTCTATGGGAGTGTAGTTAATTTCAGCGTCTTTGAGGGCCCTACTGACAAATTAGACTGGGACTTGCTCTTTACCTCGATCTACCAAGAGCACTGAGCTTACCGCTTCCATTCCTGCAGACAAATAAACTGTTATTACTTCCCCTTCCTCAGGGGCTGCCACTTCGGGCAGGGAAGCTATGTGTTTCTTGAGTTCCAGGAAGGCGGCCTCTGCCTCAGTTGTCCAGCGAAAATCCTTCTTATCAACACAATTTTTTAGCGTTTTAAAGAATGGCAAGGACTTTTCCGCAGACTTAGGCAAGAAACGTTTTAAGGCAGCGATTTTACCGTTGAGGCTTTGCACTTCCTTCTTTGTGGCGGGAGACTTCATATCAAGGACGGCTTGGACCTTGCTCGGGTTAGCCTTGATGCTTTGCTTTCCAACAATATGGCCTAGAAACTTCCCCTCCTCGAACCCGAAGGAGCACTTAACAGGATTAAGCTTCATGTTTATTCTTCGAAGGTTGTCAAATGTTTCTCGGATGTCTTGGATCATTGCCTCCCCTGATTTGCTTTTGATGACCAGGTCATCTACGTAAGCTTCCATATTCCTTCCTATTTGCTTTGAGAAAGCCTGATCCACTAACCGCTGGTAGGTAGCACCTGCGTTCTTTAAACCAAAGGGCATCTTTTTGTAGCAAAAGATCCCCTTATCGGTGTGGAAGGCCGTCTTCTCCTCATCTTCTTGCTTCATTTGAATTTGGTGATACCCCTTGTAGGCATCTAAGAAGCACTTGTATTGGAAGCCGGTGAGGGAGTCTACCTTCCAATCGATCTCGGGCAAGGGATAGCAATCTTTGGGGCAAGCTTTGTTGAGATCCTTGAAATCAACACACATCCTCCAAGATCCATCCTGTTTGGCAACCATGACCGGGTTAGCCACCCAGGAGTGATACTGAACCTCTCTGAGAATATCTGCCTTGACCAGCTTCTCCACCTCCTGACAAGCAGCCTGGCTCCTGGCTGGGGCCAAACTTCTTTTCTTTTGGACGACTGGCTTGTATGAGGGAGCTATGTTAAGAGAGTGTTCAGCCATGCTTCTAGGAACACCAGTCATGTCTCCGGGGCACCAAGAAAATATGTCTCGATTATCCTGCAAAAGGTTGATTAGTTCACACGTAATCTCATCAGGAAGCAGATTGTTTACTTTGATGGTCTGCTCCTGGTAGGCAGGGTTTATGCTGACTTCCCGGACTGGACCGCTGCTTGGTGTTTCTGGTTCCCTGAGACCTTTGGTTTCTTCTATGGAGGCTATCAAAAGAGCTTCTGCTGTTGGCTTCAGGGTTGCGATTCCATTAGGGGTGGGTAGCTTCATCAAACCATGTGTTGTTGATACTACCGCGCCGAAAGTGGCAATTCCCATTCTTCCGATAAGGACATTGTAACTCGAAGGGTACCTGATAACAGAGAAAGTCAACTCTTCTGTCCTTGACAGAGAAAAGGTGACAATGTAACTGGTAAGGTACCTGATAACAGAGAAGGTCAGTTCCTCTGTCCTTGATAAGTCTCCGTCTCGGAAACAGACGCTTAATGTGAGCTTCCCTAAGGGATGTACTCGTTCCCCTGAGAAACCCACCAGTGAGGCGTCGGATGGTCTGAGCTTAGACTTGATCTCCGGGCTCAAGGATTCAAAGCACCGTTCATACATCACCTCTGACGAGGCTCCGCAGTCCATGTACACCCTATCTATAGGGAAGCCATCCAGTTCAGCCTCCACTATTACCGGTGTGACGATCAGCTCATCGGGAGCAGGAGGAAGACAAATGTACTGTTTGTTCCAAGGCTCAGTGCGAGCCTTCTTTGCCTGCTGAGCTCCTTCAAGCCTGACCATGTTGACCTCCTTATCTTTCTTCCCTTCGTCCCTTCTTCCTTTGATGTCTTTGATTAAGTGAGCCAGCTCCCCGGACTTAACAACTTCCTCTATCCTCTTTTTCAACTGGTAACAGTCGTTCGTGTGGTGCCCTGTATCATTATGAAAGGCGCAATGCTTGCTGGCGTCCCTCTTGTTAGCTGGCTTAGACAAAGGTCGGGGAGGTCGAAAGGTGTACTTGACTTCCTCCGTAGAGAGTATCTCTTGAGGGGTCTTGGTGAGAACGGTGAAAACCTGTTTTTCTTTATCATGGTATCTTCCTGCCCTTGGGGAGCGTCGTCTTTCCTCACTCCTTTGGTTGTCAAAGGACCTCCCCGATCGTCTTTCGTTATAAGGTTGAAAGTGAGATCTCCGGGAGTTTGTTGAGCTGTCTCTCCAGCTTCCTCGATCCCTCTTCCTGGTGTCTTGCCGAGTTAACGCTTCTTCTCCCCTGAGGAAGGCTTCTGCTCTCTCGAAAGCCTCCTCCATGGTTTGGGGGACATCTTCATGAAATCTTCTTAGCAACTTCTTGGGACGAATGGCTCCCATGAATCCCGACACCCTAATCTTCTCGGTGGCACCACTATACTGCAGACCCTCCCTCTTGTATCTCTCGATGAAACTACGGAGGTTTTCATGCTCCCCTTGCTGGATTTGAGGCAATATGGCGGCGTCTTTGGTACACTTTCTGAGGGGGTTAAAGTTTGAGGTGAATCCTCTCCTTAAATCATCAAATGAGGAGATGCTTCGAGGCGGTAGGCCACTGAACCATAGGCGAGCTGGTCCTACCAAGGTCTGCATGAACATGTGGCAGCACTCGGCATCGTTCCATTTTTCTACAGTGGCTGCCCCAGAGAAGACGTTCAAGTGGTCATCTGGGTCTTCCGTGCCATCGTACGTCTTCACATTAGCTGGCATTTTGATCTTGTTGGGAAAATCGAAATGAGCGATGTGTTCAGCAAAGCATTCTAACGTCTTAGGTCGGTACGGCGTTGAAGGTATAGCTTCCGCTCTAACCTCAGCTACAGGAGTCTGAACCAAGGGTTGGGAGGTCATGGGACCCTGCCCTCCCACAGGGGAAGGTACTAGCACTTGGTTCAAAGGTGAGGGATACTGCCAGGGATATCCTCCCGGCCATATGGGGAAGTATTGAGATTGTGAGTAGTTTGGATACATAGCTCCTGGAGGAGGGACAAATCCTCCGGCAAGACTTCCTGCTCCCGCAAGGGAGGTGGCTACGGCGCTGCTGGCCAATGGTAGCGATCTCAAAGCTTCTTCATAGGAGATTGGTATTGAGGTCCCCGGAGAGAGCGTAGAGTTACTGGGACCTCCTCCTCCTGAGTAAATGTCCCCTCGACTGTTCAAGTAGGGGTGAGGGTTAGTGTAGTCACGTTGAGTTGCCGGTGAGGTGGTGGTTCCCAGCAACGGAGGGTTAGGTGAGAGGGTGACAACAGGCTCTTCGTCATAGGACAACCTGACCCTTACTCCTCTGGACCTCTCCTCTCGCACATAACCGTTCAGGAGGTCTCGGAGTTGCAAGAAATTTCTTCGTACTCCCTCCGGGGTGATATCCATTCGCTCAACTGGGAATAACAAGTCGTCCCTAGGAGACGAGTTAACAGCCCTTGAGGATGGCGGTGTTTGGAAGTTGAGCATGTCTCCTAGAGACGGTTCGACTTGTTGTCCGTCCGTTCCAGGCGTTTCATGGCCAGAAGCATCACCCGAGGTGTGATTAGTGGCCGGAGTTTCTGAAAGACCCCCTCCTAGGCGGTTATCTCCACCAGCCATCACAAAAGGAGGTTACTTAGGAACAAATGGGACTGTAGGAACTCTCAACAGTTTTGTTCAAAGTAGCGACAGCCCCACGGTGGGCGCCACTTGTTGCTACAACAAGGAAAATGACCGGTATTAGGTTAGGAGATGTTTAGGATTAGAGGTTAATGGTATATTAGGTTGAGATTAAGGTTTTAAGCTTAGGTTTAGATTTGGTTATAGGATCAGGGGTCTTCAAGTTCCTGGAAGGGACCTGCACAAAGGTAGCAGACACCGTTAGCCTTAACGCAGGAGGGAGCCTCCTACGTTTGGACTCCGGCGTGAGAATAAGTACATATTCATTTGGAGTTGGGAAAATAATGAAGTAGAGAGTATGAGAGTAGAGAGAATGAGTGAGAAGTGTGTGTGGAATGTCTACCCAAGGGCCTCCTTATATAGGCAGTCGAATTCTGCCCAGGAGCTCCCTCAGGGTAGCTTCCTTACCATACCTGGATGTGTTTGACCCTCTTTTAGTTCCCAGCAGTGAGACTTTTCCCTTTTAGGATGTTTTCAGCTTTTATCATTTCCAATGCAAGGCTTGGAGCTGTGTGGTGTTTTGTCCCTTGCTATGATAATAAGCCAAAATCCCCTTTTTGCATTTCCAAGACATTCTACTGTTTGCTTTCTGCCCTAAGGCTTCTATACGGCAGGTAAGCTGCCTTATATCAGCTCCACTAAGTCAGGCAACCTCTTAATCCAATTTATTTTGCTTATCTTTTTGACGAGAGGTCTAAACGTTGTCGTTTTAGGACACACGTCATCAGCCCCCCAGTCATAAGCATTTGTAAAGAAGTTAGAAGTGCTTGTGACTTGTACATTGTCATATTCCCCGGTGGTAACGCTGCTCAAGCTTGTGTTGGTGCCGGGTAATTATTTAAACCCCTAGCTCCCTTATGGGAGCGTTGGTTTGTTATTTTTTTCTTCATCAAATTTCGTGCAAGCTTTTGGCCTTGCATTTGTCATGATGGTCTAATTTTTTAATTAATATGGCTATCCACCATTACTCCCTAGGGAGCAGACGCGTGTCCCATCAGCCGTCCCAGACGACTGTTGACATGACAAGGGGCTAGGCTGACGTCATCCCCTAGGACAGCTGAATGATGGTTTCCCTTGGTAACCGTTCAATGCCATTAAATTCAAATTTTGAATCCCTTATAAAAGAGATAACCCCTCTTTCTTCTTCACTTTATTCCCTAATTAGAAAACCGTCATTTTTCTCCCACGATCGTTCTCCAACCGGCGATCCTCTTCTTTTTCCTATAAAATTTGGTAAGTAACTTCTCCCTTCTTTTATACTTCGTCTTTCATTATGTCGAAAACCGATCTTGCGTCTCAGTTTACTCGTTTATCGAAGTCTGATGTTGAGCGATTCTGTACTGAGATCGGAATTCCTTTGTCGTTTAACCCTTCTGTTCCAAAGGGAAAAACCCCTGTGACCTCCGTTCCTTCTGGCAAGGTGGTGGTGTATACCCGTCAGTTTGATCAGGGTAACCTTAGGTATCCCTTTTCCACCTTTTTTCTGAATGTTCTAGAGTATCACCAACTTTCCCTTGATCAGTTGTGTCCGTCTGGAGTTGCTAGGATTTTGCACTTCGAGATAGTGTGTCGTTGCCATGGTCATGAGCCTTCCTTGGCCATGTACCGGCGGTTTTTTAGGTTGGCTAAAAATGGGAACTGGTTTACCATTGAGAAGACTCAATGTGAACCGGCCCTCATTTCTAGTGTCATCGGACTTGTTTCTTCCTGGAAAGACAAGTTCTTTTTCTTAAACTCTGACTTTCTACCTTTTAAAACTCCTCGGAGGTCTTCGGATGCTCCTCTAAACGAGAAAGAACCTGATCCTGATACTCTTGACCAAGTGTTGTTGGAGAAGCTGCGTAGCTTTCCTACTCGTCTTCGTACCTTCCCTGAGGATTTTTTGGTGATGGTGGGCTTGAGTGCTAACTGGGATGATCCTGGGACTGACCCAGTGATATATCATGGTGGGAAGGGTAGGTGTCTCCCTGTCTCCTCCTTGGTATCCTTATCCTTGTTATGTTATCTAACCGTTTTGTCTTTTTGCAGAGATGAGTACTCTGGATTTTCTGGCTCTGGATGATATTACTGACGTGAAATTTAAAGTTCGTAATGTTGCTGAGGGTAAGAATGTTGTAGTGAAGACTGAGCATGTTCGCTTCAAAGGAGAGTATACGAGTGTGATCACATCGTCTGTTGCTGCTGTGGAGCCTTCTGGGGAGAAGTCTGTTACTGTCCGTCGCTCCAGCAAGCGACTCCAGACTGCTTCCTCAAGTCAGGGGGGCTCTTCTGTTGTGCCCTTGGTTTTCGGGGATGAAGATGAGGATACTTCTCTAATTTCTTCTGCGTTGGGGTACACTCCTGCCCCCGGGAAGGGCAAGCTTACATTGTCCTCCCCGAAGAAAGACGATGTTGTGTTCAAGAAGCCAAAGGACATTGTTGTCAAAGGTCCTAGTCCGAAGTTGTTGCGAGTCGAAGGAGGTGAAAGCTCTAAAGCTGCTGCTGAAGATGTTGCTGATGTTCCTGCCCAGCAGGAGTCTGGTGAAGGAGTGTTTGTGCCAGATTGGGATATCAAACCTACTGATTTGTTGAAGAAAGCTTCCGTCTGCCGTGATCTGATAGACCATTGTGTCCCGGATGCTGAGAGAGAGCTTCACAAGGAATGGATGGATAAGGATGTGATGAAGAAGATGTATTATCACTTCGGGCAGTTTCTGTCTTTGTTCCCTGATAGCATGGCTAGGTGGGGGGAGTTGATGGCAAGAGGAGAACAAGTGGAGGAGTTTTTTGAAGAGCATGAGGCCGAGTTGGTTAAGGCAAGGGAGGAATTGACCAAGCTTGCTGCTCGGGAGAAGGATTTGGTTCAGGAATTGGCTGTGTCGAAGACCCAGCTTGGTTTAGAGAAAGAAAAGTTTGAGAAAATGTTCAAAGGTCTTCATGATGAGAAAGCAAAAGTTGCTGAAGAGAGGGAAGGGTTGGCTCGGGCACGGCAGGCAGTCAAGCAGGAGCTGGCTTCTGTGGAAAAGGTGGGAACAGAGCTCCGGGTCCAAGTGGACCGCTTGACTGAAGAGAAGGAGTGGCTGATCTCCAAGGGGGTAGCTCGTTTCGTTACCAACCTCCTGCATTCTCAAGAGTTTAATGCTCCTCTGGCGGACATTTATGCCAAGGCCATATCTTTTGGTCGCCACGGAGGAATTCAAGCCGGTTTTAAAGCGGCTCAAGAGGGTCAGGATCTTGAGGAGCTGCCATCCTTTAAGCCTTCTTCCGGTGATGAGTTTGTGAATGCTGTGAAGGCAATGGAGCGGGCCACCTATCCCTATATCTCTGCTATTGCCAAGGCTTCTGAGCAGCCTCTCTCTTTCCTTCAAGACTTGGAGCCGGGGGCCTAAAAAAGGATGTGGCCAATCAAGTGTTTGGCTCCTATGTGTCAAAAAGGCCTCTTATGATCATGTTGGAGGGAGCCGACGGTGGGGAGGGTAGTTCCAAACGTGCAAAACCTGCTGGCTCTTCCAAGGTTCCCAATCTGGAGCAGGTATTCGAGAGTCCTTCCCCCCTGCAAGCTCTGGAGGTTGAGTCTATCCCTCCTTCCAGCGAAGATGATCCGTTCGCCGGTCTTGACACTGAGGGCCTTTATGACGATGTTGGTAACCGAGCCCTGGCTCCCCCTGGTGAAGATGATGCCACCCGTGAAGCCGAAGACCCAGCTACTCCATGATTCCTCCTTGTTTTAGTTTTTTCAAGTTTTTAGCATGTCTTTTGTAATCGAACTATGATGTACCCGGCCCTTGGGGCGTTTAATATTTATCTTTTAATGGAATGCTCCCCCTTTAGGGGTGATGTTTTATCTATGTTTAACGTTTTGTTGCTTTGACTCTGTTACTTGTCGTTTATAGTGTTTGCAATGTCTTTAACATTTCTCCTTGAGTTGAATGCTGCAGTCACCCAACTTAGGATACTTAGCTAAGGAACCGATGCAATGCTTACCCTATCAGCTTGTTTGTTTATGTTTAAACCTTTTCTTGGATAATTTTTCAGTGATATGTTCGTTCTTGTATGTTGTGAACATGTGGGAGCTGTCTTAGTGTGAGGAGCTCACCCTCTTTCATGGGTTTAGGTATTCCTTCCAAGGACTTGTCCCATGGAGTCGTGGATTGTATTAGGGACTCACCCTGTATACAGGAAGGTTACTTAGCCTTGTTCCCTGTTGAGCAGTTGTGGCCTGGGAGCTCATCCCCGTTTCATGGGTAGGTATAGCGCCGGATCCCATGGAGCCTAGTTAGGAGGGGCTCACGCTTTGATAAGATAAGCGACAAGTTAATAATTTGAAACATGGTTCATTCATTAATCATTGTTTTTGAAATACAAAGAGGCGTTACAACAGTTAAACATAAAAACGTTTCAAGTGTTTATCACTCCAATGTCTTGGGATCATTTTGCCGTTGGTGTCGGCTAGCTTGTAGGATCCCCCTTTGTGTGCTTCTTTTACAACATAAGGCCCCTCCCATCGGGGACCTAGCTTGCCTACGTCTTGCTGCCTACTGGCTTCGTTGCATCTTAACACAAGGTCCCCCGGCCTGAAGGCTTCTTTCCGCACCCTTGTGTTGTAGTAGGCTTCAAGCTTCTTTTTGTACCTGGCCTCCCTGATAGAGGCTTGGTCCCTTGATTCTTCGAGGAGGTCCAGGTTGAGTAGGACCTCCTTTTGGTTGTGTTGAGCGTCTTGTCGAGCAATTCTTCCTGAGCTTACCCCTATCTCGGCTGGTATGACAGCTTCGCTTCCGAAGACAAGGCTATACGGTGTTCTTCGGTGGCTTGTTTTCTCCATGGTTCTTATAGCCCAAAGGACACTCGGGAGTTCATCCACCCATTTCTTACCACATCTTCCTAGCCTTGCTTTAATACCTTCAACGATGCTTCTGTTCATACGTTCAACTTGTCCGTTGGACTGGGGGTAGGCTACTGAGCTGAAGACTTGCTTGATTCCTAGCTCGGAGCACCAGCTGCTGAAGGGTTTGTTGGCAAATTGCTTCCCATTGTCTGTCACCATCTCCCCTGGTAACCCATACCGGCAGACTATTTGTTCCCATACGAAGGTTATCACTTGTTTCCCCGAGATGGTGGCTAAGGGCCTGACTTCCGACCACTTAGTGAAATAGTCGACGGCTACAAGGAGAAACTTCAATCTTCCGGGAGCTTGTGGGAAAGGACCCACAATGTCCATTCCCCATTTGTAGAAGGGCCATGCCGAGATGATGGGAACAAGATCATGCTTGGGGTTGGTCTTCACCGGTGTTTGTAGTTGACAAGCTTCACATTTTCGGATAGTCTCAAAGGCATCCTTATGCATGGTAGGCCAGTAATAGCCCAAGTTCATGAGCTTTGATACCACAGAGCGAGGTCCAGCATGCATGCCACATATACCTTCATGTACCTCCCTGATGAGGTAGTTGCTTTGATTGGGACCTACACACCTTAGTAGGGGTGCTAAGTATCCCTTCTTGTAGAGCTTGTCATCTTCGATTACATATTGTCTCGCCTTCATGACCAATCGCTTAGCTTCTTGTTCGTTCTCTGGTAGCTTCCCTTCCTTCAAGTAGGACATGATGGGTGTCATCCATGTGGAGTCTGTTTCGGTGACGACATCTTGCACTTCTTTGTCATCGATGGATGGTTCTTTCAGCACCTCGACTAGGACCTTCTTGGTTAGGTGAGCAAACGTCAAGGAGGCTAGCTTGCTGAGGGCATCTGCCTGCTTGTTCTTTGTTCTTGACACCTGTTCCAGTGTGAAGTCTTTGAACTCCTTTATGAACTCTTTGACCTTGTCTTTGTACCTAATCATTGAGGGCTCTTTGGCGGTGTATCCCCCATTTACTTGTTTGACCACCAGATTTGAATCAACAAAGACTTTCAGTTCTTGTACCTTCATACTTTTTGCCAACCTCAACCCGGCCAGGAGGGCCTCATATTCAGCAACATTGTTAGTGCAGGGGAAGTCTAGACGGAGGGCATAAGTGTATTCGGTTCCGTGAGGGTCCTTGATGACAAGACCTGCCCCGGAACCTTCTACACTTGAGGCTCCATCAGTAAACAGACACCATTTCCCCTTGAGGTCAGGCTGTTCTTCGACCTCGTTCATCTCTTCCTCTGCCTGCGGGATGGGTAACTCAGCGAGAAAGTCAGCGAACACTTGCCCCTTGTAAGCTCTCCTTGGTAGGTATTCTATCTTGTGCTCCCCTAGGCCAATGGCCCACTTTGCCAACCTTCCCGAATCCTCTGGTTTTTCTAAGATGGATCGTATGGGTTGATCTGTGATGACCTTTACTGGGTGAGCTTGGAAGTACCGCCTTACTCTCTTAGCAGTGTGTACGAGTGCCAACACAAGCTTCTCTATGGGAGTGTAGTTAATTTCAGCGTCTTTGAGGGCCCTGCTGACAAAGTAGACTGGGACTTGCTCTTTACCTCGATCTACCAAGAGCACTGAGCTTACCGCTTCCATTCCTGCAGACAAATAAACTGTTATTACTTCCCCTTCCTCAGGGGCTGCCACTTCGGGCAGGGAAGCTATGTGTTTCTTGAGTTCCAGGAAGGCGGCCTCTGCCTCAGTTGTCCAGCGAAAATCCTTCTTATCAACACAATTTTTTAGCGTTTTAAAGAATGGCAAGGACTTTTCCGCAGACTTAGGCAAGAAACGTTTTAAGGCAGCGATTTTACCGTTGAGGCTTTGCACTTCCTTCTTTGTGGCGGGAGACTTCATATCAAGGACGGCTTGGACCTTGCTCGGGTTAGCCTTGATGCTTTGCTTTCCAACAATATGGCCTAGAAACTTCCCCTCCTCGAACCCGAAGGAGCACTTAACAGGATTAAGCTTCATGTTTATTCTTTGAAGGTTGTCAAATGTTTCTCGGATGTCTTGGATCATTGCCTCCCCTGATTTGCTTTTGATGACCAGGTCATCTACGTAAGCTTCCATATTCCTTCCTATTTGCTTTGAGAAAGCCTGATCCACTAACCGCTGGTAGGTAGCACCTGCGTTCTTTAAACCAAAGGGCATCTTTTTGTAGCAAAAGATCCCCTTATCGGTGTGGAAGGCCGTCTTCTCCTCATCTTCTTGCTTCATTTGAATTTGGTGATACCCCTTGTAGGCATCTAAGAAGCACTTGTATTGGAAGCCGGTGAGGGAGTCTACCTTCCAATCGATCTCGGGCAAGGGATAGCAATCTTTGGGGCAAGCTTTGTTGAGATCCTTGAAATCAACACACATCCTCCAAGATCCATCCTGTTTGGCAACCATGACCGGGTTAGCCACCCAGGAGTGATACTGAACCTCTCTGAGAATATCTGCCTTGACCAGCTTCTCCACCTCCTGACAAGCAGCCTGGCTCCTGGCTGGGGCCAAACTTCTTTTCTTTTGGACGACTGGCTTGTATGAGGGAGCTATGTTAAGAGAGTGTTCAGCCATGCTTCTAGGAACACCAGTCATGTCTCCGGGGCACCAAGCAAATATGTCTCGATTATCCTGCAAAAGGTTGATTAGTTCACACGTAATCTCATCAGGAAGCAGATTGTTTACTTTGATGGTCTGCTCCTGGTAGGCAGGGTTTATGCTGACTTCCCGGACTGGACCGCTGCTTGGTGTTTCTGGTTCCCTGAGACCTTTGGTTTCTTCTATGGAGGCTATCAAAAGAGCTTCTGCTGTTGGCTTCAGGGTTGCGATTCCATTAGGGGTGGGTAGCTTCATCAAACCATGTGTTGTTGATACTACCGCGCCGAAAGTGGCAATTCCCATTCTTCCGATAAGGACATTGTAACTCGAAGGGTACCTGATAACAGAGAAAGTCAACTCTTCTGTCCTTGACAGAGAAAAGGTGACAATGTAACTGGTAAGGTACCTGATAACAGAGAAGGTCAGTTCCTCTGTCCTTGATAAGTCTCCGTCTCGGAAACAGACGCTTAATGTGAGCTTCCCTAAGGGATGTACTCGTTCCCCTGAGAAACCCACCAGTGAGGCGTCGGATGGTCTGAGCTTAGACTTGATCTCCGGGCTCAAGGATTCAAAGCACCGTTCATACATCACCTCTGACGAGGCTCCGCAGTCCATGTACACCCTATCTATAGGGAAGCCATCCAGTTCAGCCTCCACTATTACCGGTGTGACGATCAGCTCATCGGGAGCAGGAGGAAGACAAATGTATTGTTTGTTCCAAGGCTCAGTGCGAGCCTTCTTTGCCTGCTGAGCTCCTTCAAGCCTGACCATGTTGACCTCCTTATCTTTCTTCCCTTCGTCCCTTCTTCCTTTGATGTCTTTGATTAAGTGAGCCAGCTCCCCGGACTTAACAGCTTCCTCTATCCTCTTTTTCAACTGGTAACAGTCGTTCGTGTGGTGCCCTGTATCATTATGAAAGGCGCAATGCTTGCTGGCGTCCCTCTTGTTAGCTGGCTTAGACAAAGGTCGGGGAGGTCGAAAGGTGTACTTGACTTCCTCCGTAGAGAGTATCTCTTGAGGGGTCTTGGTGAGAACGGTGAAAACCTGTTTTTCTTTATCATGGTATCTTCCTGCCCTTGGGGAGCGTCGTCTTTCCTCACTCCTTTGGTTGTCAAAGGACCTCCCCGATCGTCTTTCGTTATAAGGTTGAAAGTGAGATCTCCGGGAGTTTGTTGAGCTGTCTCTCCAGCTTCCTCGATCCCTCTTCCTGGTGTCTTGCCGAGTTAACGCTTCTTCTCCCCTGAGGAAGGCTTCTGCTCTCTCGAAAGCCTCCTCCATGGTTTGGGGGACATCTTCATGAAATCTTCTTAGCAACTTCTTGGGACGAATGGCTCCCATGAATCCCGACACCCTAATCTTCTCGGTGGCACCACTATACTGCAGACCCTCCCTCTTGTATCTCTCGATGAAACTACGGAGGTTTTCATGCTCCCCTTGCTGGATTTGAGGCAATATGGCGGCGTCTTTGGTACACTTTCTGAGGGGGTTAAAGTTTGAGGTGAATCCTCTCCTTAAATCATCAAATGAGGAGATGCTTCGAGGCGGTAGGCCACTGAACCATAGGCGAGCTGGTCCTACCAAGGTCTGCATGAACATGTGGCAGCACTCGGCATCGTTCCATTTTTCTACAGTGGCTGCCCCAGAGAAGACGTTCAAGTGGTCATCTGGGTCTTCCGTGCCATCGTACGTCTTCACATTAGCTGGCATTTTGATCTTGTTGGGAAAATCGAAATGAGCGATGTGTTCAGCAAAGCATTCTAACGTCTTAGGTCGGTACGGCGTTGAAGGTATAGCTTCCGCTCTAACCTCAGCTACAGGAGTCTGAACCAAGGGTTGGGAGGTCATGGGACCCTGCCCTCCCACAGGGGGAGGTACTAGCACTTGGTTCAAAGGTGAGGGATACTGCCAGGGATATCCTCCCGTCCATATGGGGAAGTATTGAGATTGTGAGTAGTTTGGATACATAGCTCCTGGAGGAGGGACAAATCCTCCGGCAAGACTTCCTGCTCCCGCAAGGGAGGTGGCTACGGCGCTGCTGGCCAATGGTAGCGATCTCAAAGCTTCTTCATAGGAGATTGGTATTGAGGTCCCCGGAGAGAGCGTAGAGTTACTGGGACCTCCTCCTCCTGAGTAAATGTCCCATCGACTGTTCAAGTAGGGGTGAGGGTTAGTGTAGTCACGTTGAGTTGCCGGTGAGGTGGTGGTTCCCAGCAACGGAGGGTTAGGTGAGAGGGTGACAACAGGCTCTTCGTCATAGGACAACCTGACCCTTACTCCTCTGGACCTCTCCTCTCGCACATAACCGTTCAGGAGGTCTCGGAGTTGCAAGAAATTTCTTCGTACTCCCTCCGGGGTGATATCCATTCGCTCAACTGGGAATAACAAGTCGTCCCTAGGAGACGAGTTAACAGCCCTTGAGGATGGCGGCGTTTGGAAGTTGAGCATGTCTCCTAGAGACGGTTCGACTTGTTGTCCGTCCGTTCCAGGCGTTTCATGGCCAGAAGCATCACCCGAGGTGTGACTAGTGGCCGGAGTTTCTGAAAGACCCCCTCCTAGGCGGTTATCTCCACCAGCCATCACAAAAGGAGGTTACTTAGGAACAAATGGGACTGTAGGAACTCTCAACAGTTTTGTTCAAAGTAGCGACAGCCCCACGGTGGGCGCCACTTGTTGCTACAACAAGGAAAATGACCGGTATTAGGTTAGGAGATGTTTAGGATTAGAGGTTAATGGTATATTAGGTTGAGATTAAGGTTTTAAGCTTAGGTTTAGATTTGGTTATAGGATCAGGGGTCTTCAAGTTCCTGGAAGGGACCTGCACAAAGGTAGCAGACACCGTTAGCCTTAACGCAGGAGGGAGCCTCCTGCGTTTGGACTCCGGCGTGAGAATAAGTACATATTCATTTGGAGTTGGGAAAATAATGAAGTAGAGAGTATGAGAGTAGAGAGAATGAGTGAGAAGTGTGTGTGGAATGTCTACCCAAGGGCCTCCTTATATAGGCAGTCGAATTCTGCCCAGGAGCTCCCTCAGGGTAGCTTCCTTACCATACCTGGATGTGTTTGACCCTCTTTTAGTTCCCAGCAGTGAGACTTTTCCCTTTTAGGATGTTTTCAGCTTTTATCATTTCCAATGCAAGGCTTGGAGCTGTGTGGTGTTTTGTCCCTTGCTATGATAATAAGCCAAAATCCCCTTTTTGCATTTCCAAGACATTCTACTGTTTGCTTTCTGCCCTAAGGCTTCTATACGGCAGGTAAGCTGCCTTATATCAGCTCCACTAAGTCAGGCAACCTCTTAATCCAATTTATTTTGCTTATCTTTTTGACGAGAGGTCTAAACGTTGTCGTTTTAGGACACACGTCATCAAGCAGCAAGCTACATCTGATAAGCGCGTATGGTCACGGGCAGAATCTTCCCTTAACACTTTTAGTACGAGGTACAGAAGATAACAAAGGGAGATTCACAAGGATTTGTGTCAGAGCACACGCGAACAAGAGAAGGACATGTGGCAGACAGTACAACTACCAAACGGCTCTACTGTACCCGTGCTGCCATCTACGGTGACCAACAGACATACCTTGCCAACTGTCAGACGTCACATCAGACGCCGATGACAGCCCCAGCCACTGCAGCAAGGACAACATCACTGGTCACCATCCAGAATCCGCCACATGTCCAACTATAACAACGACCACACTGTAGCATGACGTCATCAACAGTATTTGGCTGTTTCCCGCCATTTCCAGAAAGAACATGGACTTGGGCCTTGACTGGGCCCAAGTGGACGACATGTCTCATGGGCCTCTTCCTTCGGCCCACAACTATGCCTATAAATAGGGACATACTTCTTCTTGTAATGGCATTCAGAAATCAACCATTGTAACCCTATCATTTGTAACATCTCTCTTATAATAACATTCCGGCAGTTACAGTGGACGTAGGTCATTTCCGACCGAACCACTTACATCTCGTGTTCACACACACTTTGCTCACATTCACCACACTCACTAAATCACCTTACGGGTTAACTAACGAGGTTTGGGTAAAGGATTAATCTTGACGTAACATAGGTATAAACCACACGGTGATTAGTCATAATCACCGTGATACTTATTGTTTCTTCAAATAATGTGTGCTTCAATGGAACAACAAAGAAAGAGAGTTCCCATTTAAATACCACTTCGAGTTTTGTCCCTCTACCAATGTGGGACAAGTTTCACTTGCCCATTCCATTTCTCATTTCCCGGCTTTGTAGTCTCATAACACCGCTTTTGAGCATTGATATCTTATTCATCTTAACTTCGTTTTGGATGCGGTTTATCCTACATTTATCAAAACGAGTCCTGCACAAATCAAAATTCATCCTACATATTTTGATTTTATCATACGTTTATAATGCACATATCGAGATTATCATATGTTAATTCTACACATATAGAAATTCATCCTACATATGTCCTACACATATCTAAGTTATCCTTCATGACAAGTTATGTTTTAAACATGATTTATGAGTTTCATTTATTTTACTAGTTTAAGACTATTTGGTGTGGAGACAACTTCCCCTAACTCCCCCAAGTGCCACATAAGCGTCATGTCATTTCCCCCATTTTCTCCCCCAAAGTTTGGAAATGGTTTCCCCAACTCCCCCATTCCCCTTCCTTGTTTTATTCTTTTCCATTTTTATTTAATTATATATTTTATATTTCATACTTTATTTTTTTTAAATGTATAACAAAAACCCTAAAAAAATCTAATAAAATTAAATTCGTAAAAAATACGCAAAAATAGTAAAAAATTAAAATAAAGATAAACTTCATTAGATTTTAAAAATTACAACCTACAATGCATCGAAATTTAAAAAATAACAACCAAAATACATAAATAAAAAAAACATCTAAAGCATTTGTTTTCCAAGCCATTTGTTCGCGATCTTGTCTTTGATCGCCGACATCACCGCTCTTTCTTTCTCGGGAAGGTCGTCGAGATTTTTCTCCATCATAGCAAACTCCGCCTTTTCGTCTTGCGATATATTGTATGCGAGACGTGCCCTCTCCAACTCCAGCTTCTCCCGCTCTAGACTTACGGCTTCTTCCTTCTCCTTCTTTCTCTCATTCCACCTCTCCCTTTGCTCCACCTTAAAATCGCTAAAGTTTTGAATCAACGCATCTATTTTTCGGCCACTTTTAGTTTCGAACCGGATTCCTTTCCTTTTGAGCCCGAGGCGGCTTTTTTCGCGCGGTACCTTCTAATTGGCCGCTCCGATTCGGGCGTGGGAACATCATCTTCAAACTCCGGGTCATCGTTTATATTTATAGTACAACGAGCATCGGACCCCCCGCACTATAACTTCCCGAGGTGCTCATCTTCGTTCGTTTTGCTTGTGCCACTTCGTTTGGCACCAACTTCCATTTATCACATTCGCTCAAAATCTCATACGGCCTCATGTATGCCCACCCCCACTAGTCTTTTTTTTTTTTTTGCAAAACATCCCAAGCGCCTTCTTCAACACATTCTCGTCGTTTCACCCGTCTTTCTATTGTTCCAACATTTTTGATAAACACCCGCAAATTCTTGACATTTGGAGTTCATCTCCCTAAACTTCGTACTAACGGAATGACCGCTTCGATAAGGCGTGCGTTACATTAACTTGAAAAATTGTTCGCAAATAGCGTTCCAAAAGCTATCTTTGTTTCGATTAGTACCTACACGTGATAAATTAAATTAATTACCTAAATTATATTTCATAAATAATTAAAAAAAAAACTACTACAGCCATAAAAAGGCTACGGCCAAAACAAAAAAATTAAAAAATAATTTAAAAAAATAACTTACTTCGTATCGGGTCGGTAGACACGTTCACCCACGCTCGTGCTAGGGCCTTGAGCTCGACTTGAGTCCAAGGAACGCTATCCGCCTTACTACTAGTGGCACGTTTTTTCCCCTTTGTGTCTTTTTTTGATGTTGGTTGAGTTTCGGGTATAACGTCGTCATCGACGCCTAAAGATATAAAGTCGTGTTCGGGTTCGGATTGTGATTGAGGTCTCGCGGGGAATGTTGGCATTTGGTTCGTGGGTGGCATTTGCATATGAAATTGTTGTTGGTGATGCATTTGCATTTGCCAAAGATTTTGTGGTTGAGTAAAACTGCCAAACCCGTATGTGCTAGGGTCGAGCGGTGTAGGGGGGTAGGGAAAGTTTGGTGCTTGGGTAGAAGGAGTAGCGGGGGTGTTCGGGAAAAAAGGTTGCGGGTTTGAACGCCTTGGATCCATATAATTTTTTTTTGTATGAAGAAGGGATAAGTTTTTATAAAAATTGAATGGATGGTAAAAAAGTTGTGTGGTTTAAAATGAGGGTGAGGTGATATTTATATAAAGGTTTGGAGTTTTTTTTTTTTAATTTGACCAAAGAAACTGTGACACCCCAGGAAAATCCCACATCGGTCGTGGCCAGGAGAGATCCTTGGTTCATAAGTAATGTTTTGCCTCTTAAATCACCAACGCGTTTTGGGGCTTAATGCTTATGGATGAGAGGAGAACTTCACAATTAAGCCTCAGGTGGGAGAAATTCCAGAATGGGTGACCTCCTGGGAAGTCTCCACCAGGGCACCCAAAAACAAATTTGTGAGCTCTGGATGGGCAACCCATCGGGGCAAAGCAGACAATATTGGTGGTGAGAGGGGGCGGATGTTACAGATGGTATCAGAGCCACTCTTGTGTCGTTCGGGATGGTGGGTACATACCTCATCAGGGACGATGAGACTCTAACAGAGGGTGAATGTGACACCTCAGGAAAATCCCACATCAGCCGTAGCCATGAGAGATCCTTGGTTCATAAGTAATGTCTTGCCTCTTAAATCACCAACGCGTTTTGGTGCTTAATGTTAGTGGATGAGAGGAGAACTCCACAGTTAAGCGTGCTCATGTGGGAGAAATTCCAGGATGGGTGACCTCCTGGGAAGTCTCCACCAGGGCACCCAAAAACAAATCAATGAGCTCTGGATGGGCAACCCATCGAGGCAAAGCGGACAATACTGGTGGTGAGAGGGACCGGATGTTACAGAAACGGTCACTTTTTAAATGGGGCCAACGTTCAAAATTTTCAACAAATAGATGGAGCCGGTGACAACGGTAAGAATTCCCCCAATCCACCGAACCCCCATCGGAGGGGGGGGCGGTGTTCCCGAACGGTGAACTTGCCAAATCATCACCCCGATTCTCTTCCCCCAACCCACACCATTTAGTCTAATAAGGTTACAACAATTTATTTATTTATTTAAGGGGCAATTACATATATCCCCCTGTAAACTTCATAAATTACATATATGCCCAACCTAAAAATTTATTTACGTATATCCCCTCCACAAAAACTAAAAATATCATGTATACCTATTTTTTTAAAATAGATTATATATGACAACTTTACCGTTTTAATTTTACTAAAACATAAAAGACAAGTAATTATTCTTTAATCAAACCAATTTTAATTAACCTCTTCGATGCTTCACTTATCAAATTTGACACCTCCAATGTATTCAAAATTTCACCATTAATGATCAAAAAAGGTAATCCACATCCAAAAAAGCAAATCAATCATCATCTAATTCATGACAACAGAATATAATCCTAATCAATTTTATCAACTTCTTTCAAAAAATTATATTTCAAACCTAACTCAGATCTTGTTCTCGAAATCAGTCTCATGCGGCGGAATTCAGTAACCGGCAAGAACATCGTTGTTCCGATCAGAAACACAATTAAACAAACACACCTGTTATGTCAGTTAGTGCTTATCGCCGCTTAGTTCACAACGATCTTGTGAGGAAGAATGAAAATTAGATGCTATTGTCGCTGAGGAAATAAGAAAGTATGTTTATTGTTCCTTATAAAAACGGTACTTTTGTCATCTTATTTAAACAAGTGGATATATGTAATTTAAATTTTGAGTTGGGTATATATGTAATTAGGTTTGAAAATAGGGGGATATATGTAATTATTCCTTTATTTAACACTAGGTGAAATCCCGTGCGATGCACGGGAAGACTATATCATTTTTTAAGGTCTGTTTACTAAAGATCAAATCAAGAACTCAACATCTGTTGCAATCAAAGTCTGTTTACTAAAGTCTATTCCAGAGCAGTGGGTCTGTTAAGGAAATCTATTTGAAACAGCTGTTGCTTCAAACAGATGTTGCTTCAACAGTTTGCTTCAAACAGTTGTTGCAAGCAAACTGTTGAAGCATCATCTGTTTGAAGCAACAATTGTTTCAGACAAATCTCCTTAATAGACCTACTTCTCTGGAACAGATTTTAGTAAACAAACTTTGCTTGCAACAGATGCTTTACTTCTTGATTTGGAAAGATAATAAAACGCTCGTTTTTTCTCGTTTTTTGTATAGCACTATAGTACTCGTTGGAAAGATAATAAAATGCTAGTTAATTTGGTGTAGTTTTTTTTTCAAAAAAAAAATGCTATTTAAAATAGTTATTAACGTTTAAAAATTATGGGGGAAAATGGATGTGCTATGCATATGAGAGAGAAACATAAAGGACGAATTCGGTGCAAGACACATGACCAAAGTTAACTGAAATTTTTAACTGGGTTAGTGCCTTAGGACAGTGGGTGTAACATTTTAAATCGTTAAGGATGAATCTTAGCAACTGAAACGCGAAAGGACAACCACTGAAAAACGAGGTAAACATAAAGGACGAATTCTGTAATTTTTCCTTGAATTTAATATGAACTTAGGGGCGGGGGGCAGCGCCCCTGGCTGGGGTAGAGGGACTAAATTTGGCAAAAAATTATTTATATTAAAATTGCAATCGTAAAAATCTCTCAAAAAAATAATTTTCGGAATTAAAGGGACTAAATTTGGCAATTTGAAAACCTGTAAATAAATGGTTAATGGGCCATAATTCATTAACGAATTTCATAATCTTGGTCAAAACACTCTTGTTCTCCTCTAAATCATAATCATAGATAAAATTCTCAATCTCTGATTGTATTCAATTGAATATTTCGATTGAACCGTCGAATTGATTCAATCTGAAAGCGACTATGTGTCTTCAGAGATCTCAATTATTCAGTTGTTTGTTCGTTATTACTGAATTTCCCCAATAGTTCACCATTTTAATTTCTCACTAAGAAGTTAGTCATCACCTTTACGTTGTCTCACTAACCGAGTACTTATCATTCCACCAACATTTCAAAGATAGTGACCATTTTACACTTCTCATTAGTTGGGTAATGATCACAATTTATAAGTTATACATATAAAGCTAGTAATAGATATTTACCATGAAGGATCACACTCAATGATGTTCGGATTATAAATTATTTGAAGACAAAAGATGTTTTTTGTGTGTGTGTGTGTGTGGGGGGGGGGGGGGGGGGGGGGGGGGGGTTTGTTAAGCTTTCGATATGTTAAATCAAAGTGTGAAAAGATTTTTTTTTTTTTTTTTTTTTTTTTTTTTTTCAAATAGCCAAGACGATAAAGTGAAAAGTAAATCGAAACCCAGATAGTTGATGCCACGGTCGAACCATGCTCCAATCGTGAATCCACTAATCCACTTTTTGTCTGAAACTGATTTTAAGTTGTTCATAACTACTTAAACATTGAGAAAATGATTTGCAATCAAGTGTGATCAAGTCTTAATAAAGAGGAAGGGGACAAAAGCTTTTATTGCATAAAGGATTCAACTCAAACATTTTCCTATATATAAGTTGATTGCTTCCTAATTTGTGCAATATGAGTTATCGTGGCTTAATTTGATTTGAATAATTGAATTACATGTTTTTATATAAAAAGTTCTTCCACCATCTTTGAACCACTTAAATGACTTGTTTGGGGTTAGACATTCAATAAAAAGGAAAAATTAAAGAATTCGTCTTTTAAGTTTACCTCGTTTTTAAATGGATACCCTTTCGCGTTTCAGATGCTGAGATTCATCCTTAACGATTTAAAATGTTACACCCACTGTCCTAAGGCACTAACCCAGTTAAAAAAATTCAGTTAACTTTGATCATGTGCCTTGCACATGATGGTAAATTGGTAATTTTACTTCTCTCTCTCCCAAACTAATTATAATTATATTTGTATATAAAAACTGATTTATCTCACCCCCAACTCAATCTCGTTCATCCTTCACCACTACCACCTACCACTTGCCACCAATCCACAACCACCTGCCACCCCATGCTACCACCACAACCACCCTTCAGACTCACACAACCTAACCCTAGACATTGATCTATACCTCCCCCTTATTTCTCTGTTCTACGCCGCCACAACCAGTTACAATCACCCCCCCCCCTCTCTCTTACTCCAGTCACCTATCAAGTTAAATCCACAACCATCACTCAGATTTGCAAAGAATAGCCCCTTCAACCAAGGCCTTCCATTAAGCCCTCAATCCTAACACCACTATGGTTTAGATCTACGAACCTTAATACCAATAAAAGAAACCAAATTAACACAGCCCATATCAAAAAGCAACAAACTTTACCTCAAATTCTTGCAATTGAGTTGTAGTTATTATTACATGCTGCAACAGACAGTATCAATTATTGAAGCAAAAGGGTTTTTTGACAACATGAAGATAAAGACAAATGGAGAAAGAAAACAGGAGATTTGTGGCGGTATTTTGACAAGTTCACCCGAAAATGATGCTTATGCTGACAGCTAGCATTATGTATTTTTGCCTTCAGCAAAGTGACGAAGAACCTGAAACACCATCATCTGTTGCAGTCACACCCGATGCATCACCGTCCTTTTTTGTTAATGGTGATGATGACAGTTTTATGAATGGAGAACCATTCAATACAACCATTGATGATGCAGCCTCAGATATTACTTGTGCTTCAAATCTTGAAGATATAAATTCATTGTAAATCTTGTTATATTATTATGTGATGTGAAAATAATAATATTATTATTATTATTACAGAGTTTTAGAGAGAGAAAGATGTTTGAAAATAATAATAAAATTTTTATAAAAATTATAATTAGTTTGAGAGAGAGAGAGAAGTAAAATTACCAATTTACCCTCATGTGCAAAGTTAACTGGAATTTTTAACTGGACATGACTAAAGTTAACTGAAATTTTTAACAGGGTTAGTGCCTAAGGACAGTGGGTGTAACATTTTAAATCGTTAAGGATGAATCTCAGCATCTGAAACGCAAAAGGGTATCTATTGTAAAACGAGGTAAACTTAAAGGACAAATTTTGTAATTTTTCCTTCGTTAAATTATGTCTTTGTCAAAAAGTCCAAAATTTATATTTGAGTGTTGTCTCAATTTCTTGATTTATAAAACATGTTTTAGAAATATAGGCCTAAAGAGTTGGTACTTTGGATGAAATTGAAGTTTAGGACTTTTAACTTAGAGCAAGCGTGGTGGTGGATCAAACTTAGAAACCCAACCCTTCCACCCCCCAACACCACTTGGATGTATTCTATTGGTGGAGCAAAAGGTAGAGGGATTTCACGCCGTTTACCGCGTGACAAAATTTCACGCTCAAAACCATTTTAGAGCAAAAACGCCCCACGGGCGGTGTGAGGTGCGAAATAGAACATTTAACGCTCTTTCACTTCTCCACTACGGGTGGTCTTAAAGATAATTAATGCATAAGCCACCTAAATGTAACACCCCAACCGATGGCGGAATCATCGAGGTGCCACGTAGTGACGATTGTTCAAAAGCTCATGGTACTAAAATGTAAATATTTGATTATTGAATATTGTTTTACAACATGTGAAATTAAATACAAGACAACAAAAATAAAGATAATTGATTGATTTAATCTAATTCCAAAGTCCTATGTGAAGCGTCAAGCAGCTTATCCTGAAACATGTACGAAAATAATTTTGTCAACATATGATGTTGGTGAGTACTACTTAGCTTTGTACATATAGAATAAGTTTGAAAAGTAGTACAATTCATGTGTCTAGTATCACCAAGGCATTATGTAAACATGCAAGTAACCAAACAAGACAAAGATCAAATGTAAAGTTTGTAAGATGAAATTGATAATGAGCACCTCAACACGTGTCAAGTCTAAAAGAGCACCATAACATAAGTTATGTCTAATGAGCACCGTAACATAAGTTACGTCTATATGTAAAGAGCACCATAACATAAGTTATGTCTAGATGTATGATTTTGTATGTAAGCTACGTTCATGTTCAAACATAAGCACAAAGATAAACAAGACACGTATATGAATTGTAAATGAATAAAAATGTATATGTAACTGAATATGAAGGTTTTGTATACTTGTGCATGAATCACCCCAAAAGTGTGAAAACGAAAAAGGGGATAAGTAATACTCACCTTAGCAAGGTGGTAAGTCTTGTGGAATTGAATAAGTATAATCCAACGTTGCCAAGTATCACCCTATGTATATGATAACAAATAAGTCTAAGTCTATCTAGTCTATAAGTAGTTTCTAGGGTTTCGAATTGGGGATAAGTATTCGTTTGATTAATAAGTTAAACATTTAATAAATAAAAGAAATTTGGTAAATAAATAAACAAAAGTCTTTTTGTAAATTTTGAATCAAAGATGGTCACAATATAAGGTTTTAAGTGTGAAAATAATTTTTATAAAATTATTTTCTTATAAATAGATTACTAAAATCTATTTATTTTAAATTGTCAAAATATAACTTTAATATTTAAAAATATTAAAATTAAAGAATTTTTAAATTAGAAATTGTATTTCTGTTTCAAATGAATAGAAATAATTTATGTAAAATTTTGGTGCAAAAACATTGAAAAATGAATTTATTATGATTTATTTATGATTAAAACTAACAAAAATTAATTAAAAATACAAAACGAACGTTTTTCAGAAATAAAAATTATTTCTGAAATGTTTATTGTTGTACAAGTTTAGGATAATTTTTGTGGAATTTTATAAAATCGTTTAGATATTTTTATTGAATTTTACAATTATAAATGAATAGACTTGTAATATTTATTATATATTTTAAATAATTGATTTTTGAAAAACTAAAAATTGGACAGCAAAGTTTATCATTGGAATAATATAAAATAAATTTTGTAGAATTTATAAAATAGTTTTAGTATTTTAAAACGATTTTTAAAAGAATAAAGATAATATAAGTATAAAGGATAACATAAAAAAAAAGTTGTTTATGGTGGGACTCGAACCTGGGCCATAGGCCGGTTCGCATTCTGAAGCAAAGGTGGACAACCAACTGGTCTACGAATCTGTTTGTGATTATTTCCTTTTCGTTTAAAATATAAACAGGTACAACACATAGTCATCTTCCCCAAATATATATACGAACCCTAGTTTTTCCAATACACTAATTCATCAACCAATAACCCTTGGATTCAAAGGGTTATTGGTCGGAATGTATCAATGATTAAAAACGCAAAACAAATTAATTCATACCGAGCAGGTTTGAAGCAAGAACACGAGTCAAACAAAAAGTTAACTCCGAGCAATGCTTGATTTACACGAAGGGTTAAGAGAATTTGAGTGTGGGGGTCTGTTTATCGGCATTGTTTAGGCTTCTAGGAGGGTTTAATTTATAGTATTAGTGGTATACTCGACGAATTGGAAGGTTGACTAGGCTTGGTCAAAAAAACGAGTTAATTGGTTTAAGATGGAATGCTTTGATTGCGTTCTTTGTGTGTAATACGCGAAATCAGTTGTCATACCATAAACGAAATGAATCACGAGTCAATTTACCATGTATGTTTTGTTAATTGATAAATCAAAGACATTGTGGTGCTGTCATCTCGCTGCAGTGATCGAAGGGAAAGGGACAGATAGGATGGTTTGTGTGTGTGAGCTTGTGTCTGACCCGACTCGTGACCCCGGGTTCGAATCATAGCAGCAGCAACAAATTTTTTTATTTTACAGAAAGGGGGAAGGGTCTGCTGGGCTTTTGGTTGGGCATGCGTGTGGACTAGGCCAGGCTTTGGGCTCAGGATGTTGGGCTTCAGATTATAAAAAGGGAGGTTGGGTTGGTCTTGTATGGTTTTGTTATTGTTTTGAGTTTTTAGAACAAGTATAGGATTTACATAAAAAAATTATATGTATATATTATTATTATTATTATTATTACTATATACAAAATAAAATAAAAGAAAAGTGACGAATGTCACAGCATCCCCTACTTTTAGAAATTTCGTCCCGAAGTTATTAGAAACATAGGGTTATGGATGTTTGGGTAAAAATTAAGATAACTGTGGTTTGGAAAATTCGAATGATTTGGATAAGAGGTTTGATAGGTGTGAGTTAAGGATTTGGATTAGGTTCGTCTTAAATAATAAGAATCTAGTAAAACACTAAACTTCAAGTTTTAAGAATCCTAGAATGTATGAAAAGACCAAATGAACTACCAAGCAAGTAGGGTTTGTTCCTGGTTCGACTTCCAGTCTCACTTTCGTTGCATCATTAGTGTTTATATATAGGGTGTACCGCAGCTAACCCACCACACCTTTGATACTTTGAAAACGTACTGGACGCCTACCAAAAACTCTAATAGAATTTCATACCACCTTAATGTACCTGTAAATTCATGATTACGTTCCGGACCGGAATCATCAATTTACCTTACATTAAGGTTTTATGTCCTTCTATGGTCCTAACCTAACAACACATTAAAGCAAATAAGTTCCACAAGAATACGACACAACAAACACATTGGGTTACAATGAGACGTTATCAACGAAATGAGGCTATGTAATAATGAGGTCAATTGCATTGGTTTGCAATGACTTGTAAGTATAACAAAATTTAAGTATGGGCTACTACTCACCCGAGGAGCCCTTTAAGTGAAATGTTTGTCTGAGTTGAGTGGATCATGTAGTAATTGTCTTTCATAGATCAACACACACATGCAAGTAAGTTTATAAGTACGTCAACCATTAAGTATAAGTGTTATCTTAGTGGCCTATAGAGATAGCTCATATTTGGCCAGCCATGTTCACGAGTATCATGAATAATTAAATGTCCAGTGAGTAGTCAAATTAAGTGGAAAATCAAGTTTCATATAACAAACAATGATGTTTTGGAAAAATCCTGTAGAATCAAGTATCAAGTTTTTAGTAGTTTGATTTCATGGAAGTTAAGTCCAAATATTTCAATAAAATGTAAGGTAGAGTCTTAAATAAACGTAACCAAATATGATAAATTTCCAAACTGCGTTCGTACACAATAGTATGCAAGGAAATTTTTTTTTTAGATGTTATATGCTTATGAGTACGACAAAATTGGGTACAAAATGATAATAGGATCAAGAAAATGAAAACACAAGTATTGGATTCTCGAGTCTTAAGAAGGTTCTATCCATGGCTTAACCAGTGGGATTAACGTCATCCTGACCGTTTGCTTCATTGATATTGTAAGCTCGTCCATGTGCCACCAGGTTTACATTATTCAATTTAGGGCATCGAGGTCGCATGTGGTTAGGGTCTCCACAATGATAACATGCTCGACCGTTAGTAATCGGTAGTGGTTCCTGGGCAGCTGTTTGATGATTATCCTGTGCTCTATCCATTACACGACAAGTGGTGACAAAGTGTCCAAACCTTCCACATCTAGTGCATTGACGACATGGAAGATTTGCAGGGTGATGATACTTGCAAGTGTTGCATTGAGGATGGATTCCCGTGTAGGCTTTCTTGATAGGAGGTTGAGTCACCGGATCAACAACAGCATGGTTCTGATCATCGCCCATTCGTTTCTTAGAGTTCGAAATAGTAGTGGCGGCCTTTGCTAAAACGGTTTTAGATTGTTCAACGGCATTGGTGGTTTTCTCAGTAGACGTCTTGGTACCCTTCCTAACCAAGTTTCCTTTCCTTACATGTTTGTCTGTTAAAGTGGCTGCAAGCTGGATGGCTTCTTCCACCGTAGTAGATTTGCTCCCAGTGACTACGTCTTGAATCAGGTCAGGTAATCCCTCGATATATTTCTCGATTGCTCGAGAGATCGGGGTGACCATGTGTGGAACCAGTATGCTAAGTTTGTGATATCGAGTATTATACGCAAGATTCTCACCACTGTCTTGTTTCAACCCATGGAACTCTTCCTCTAGTTTCCTGATTTCGTTCCTAGGGTAGAATTTGGCGATCATGAGTTCCTTAACCTCAGCCCAAGACAAAGATAAAGAAACATCAGCGCCCCGATTGCGCTTTTCGCCATTCCACCAGGTTAGCGCCCCCTTTTGAAGGACACTAGTAGCATAGCGAACGCGGAGTTCATCAGGGCAATCGCTGTTCACAAAAGTGCTCTCCATGCTTTCAAACCATTGGAGGAGACCAGTAGCACCCTCCTCACCAGTGAATTTTATGGGGTTGCAGGAGTTAAAGTGTTTGAAAGTGCACCGAAATTGAGTCGTACTCCCTGTGTTGGCACTGTTACTATTCTGGGTTATCTCACTGACAAGGTTTGGGATCACTGCAGCAATTTGCTCGGCGACTAAAGATGCGAGGCGACGATCAGAACGTTGTCCGGAAGCACGAACAGGGCGTTGGCTGGCATCGCGGAGCATGCGGCGAGCAGACATCTATGTAGTAGTCAATGAATAATCATGAGATTAGAACATGTAAGTGTATAATCGTACAGATGATCATGAAAGTATGAACTTGTAAGCAATATATGAAAATCATGAAATACAAAATATTGTATATGAAACGAGAGAGTATTATTGAAAAAACTTGCATAAGATGCTTGGAGTGCCCTTGTCTAGCTGTAAAGCCCAACAAGAACGTTGACTTTTCAAAGGAATTGAACCCAATGGTGATCAAAGAAGACATGCTTTAGCCTATAAGTGGACACTCACTCCAGGAATCCCCAGGTAAGCATAACAGGTCCGTTATTGGATTTATGCGCTATGCTTGCCTATGCCAGAAAACCCAGTGTACAGGCGTCCACCCTTCCAAATTGCATGTGTTCTATCACACTCATTAAAGCTCAAAAACCTTTGAAGGAGCAAAATAAGAGTAGGCATTATGTCTAAGAGTGTCTTCATGAAAGGTACTGCTCCTGTTCCATGATGATGTAGACTTTCCACTCCCTGTAGGACACCATCTCTATGCACCATGACGAAAGATGAGAAGAATGGAGAGAGAGAAGAAGGGAAACATAAGTTATGTCTAGATGTATGATTTGTATGTAAGCTACGTTCATGTTCAAACATAAGCACAAAGATAAACAAGACACGTATATGAATTGTAAATGAATAAAAATGTATATGTAACTGAATATGAAGGTTTTGTATACTTGTGCATGAATCACCCCAAAAGTGTGAAAACGAAAAAGGGGATAAGTAATACTCACCTTAGCAAGGTGGTAAGTCTTGTGGAATTGAATAAGTATAATCCAATGTTGCCAAGTATCACCCTATGTATATGATAACAAATAAGTCTAAGTCTATCTAGTCTATAAGTAGTTTCTAGGGTTTCGAATTGGGGATGAGTATTCGTTTGATTAATAAGTTAAACGTTTAGTAAATAAAAGAAATTTGGTAAATAAATAAACAAAAGTCTTTTTGTAAATTTTGAATCAAAGATGGTCACAATATAAGGTTTTAAGTGTGAAAATAATTTTTATAAAATTATTTTCTTATAAATAGATTACTAAAATCTATTTATTTTAAATTGTCAAAATATAACTTTAATATTTAAAAATATTAAAATTAAAGAATTTTTAAATTAGAAATTGTATTTCTGTTTCAAATGAATAGAAATAATTTATGTAAAATTTTGGTGCAAAAACATTGAAAAATGAATTTATTATGATTTATTTATGATTAAAACTAACAAAAATTAATTAAAAATACAAAACGAACGGTTTTTCAGAAATAAAAATTATTTCTGAAATGTTTATTATTGTACAAGTTTAGGATAATTTTTGTGGAATTTTATAAAATCGTTTAGATATTTTTATTGAATTTTACAATTATAAATGAATAGACTTGTAATATTAATTATATATTTTAAATAAATGATTTTTGAAAAACTAAAAATTGGACAGCAAAGTTTATCATTGGAATAACATAAAATAAATTTTGTAGAATTTATAAAATAGTTTTAGTATTTTAAAACGATTTTTAAAAGAATAAAGATAATATAAGTATAAAGGATAACATAAAAAAAAGTTGTTTATGGTGGGATTCGAACCTGGGCCATAGGCCGGTTCGCATTCTGAAGCAAAGGTGGACAACCAACTGGTCTACGAATCTGTTTGTGATTATTTCCTTTTCGTTTAAAATATAAACAGGTACAACACATAGTCATCTTCCCCAAATATATATACGAACCCTAGTTTTTCCAATACACTAATTCATCAACCAATAACCCTTGGATTCAAAGGGTTATTGGTCGGAATGTATCAATGATTAAAAACGCAAAACGAATTAATTCATACCGAGCAGGTTTGAAGCAAGAACACGAGTCAAACAAAAAGTCAACTCCGAGCAATGCTTGATTTACACGAAGGGTTAAGAGAATTTGAGTGTGGGGGTCTGTTTATCGGCATTGTTTAGGCTTCTAGGAGGGTTTAATTTATAGTATTAGTGGTATACTCGACGAATTGGAAGGTTGACTAGGCTTGGTCAAAAAAACGAGTTAATTGGTTTAAGATGGAATGCTTTGATTGCGTTCTTTGTGTGTAATACGCGAAATCAGTTGTCATACCTTAAACGAAATGAATCACGAGTCAATTTACCATGTTTGTTTTGTTAATTGATGAATCAAAGACATTGTGGTGCTGTCATCTCGCTGCAGTGATCGAAGGGAAAGGGACAGACAGGAGCTGAAACGGGTATATAATCTTATTGGGTTGGAATACAAACACACGTGGGGTGTAGCCCGGATGGTTTGTGTGTGTGAGCTTGTGTCTGACCCGGCTCGTGACCCCGGGTTCGAATCATAGCAGCAGCAACAAATTTTTTTATTTTACAGAAAGGGGGAAGGGTCTGCTGGGCTTTTGGTTGGGCCTGCGTGTGGATTGGGCCAGGCTTTGGGCTCAGGATGTTGGGCTTCAGATTATAAAAAGAGAGGTTGGGTTGGTCTTGTATAGTTTTGTTATTGTTTTGGGTTTTTAGAACAAGTATAGGATTTACATAAAAAATTTATATATATATTATTATTATTATTATTATTATTATTATTATATACAAAATAAAATAAAAGAAAAGTGACGAATGTCACACTAAAGAATATATATTACCTTAAGTATCAATTTGATTTTACTTGTGATTAAAGTATGTGTAGATTCTACATTCTTTTTTAGTTTTTATAAACTATTAGTTTTTTTATGAAAATATCCAAAGCCCAAATTTATGTCGTAAACCACTATTTGTTGAAGTGTACAGGATTTGGCTTTATAATTCTACATTTTGTTTGAACTTTTTTGTTTTAGTGTACAGGATTTGGCTTTATAATTCTACATTTTGTTTGAACTTTATTATATTTCAAATGATTTTTTCATCATTTATCATCTTTCATTTGTCGGTCTCGTACTTCATCATTTGATATTTGATTGCTCTTTACCTTTATGACGACTAATCTTCTCATAGATTTTACAGACGGTTCAAAGCTGAACCATGCATAATTGTGGTTTTTCCTTTCTTTATACAAGTCTCGCTACGACTGTTCTTTAGCATGGCCGATGTCCCATCGACTGTGGTGCACCTGTACAATATCTTTTTATTCTTTGACGTTTTTGAGTGATTTGTTTTTTGTTCATGGCATTCCAGAGATAAATTATAGGGGAATGAGATTTTAATAATCTAAATTATTTGAAATTGACCGTTAGCACCACAAACTAAAAAAATTGTCATATATAACATGTACTATTAATGTATTGGATTCTGGCACTCAATTTAGGTTAAGTCACTAACCCAGTTAGATTGTGGGTGCCACATCAGCATGCCACATCAGATTGGGGGTGTCACGACAGCCAAAACACTACATTGGTTAGTGAGTTAACCCAAATTGAGTGTCATATTCCAATCAGGGGCGAAGCATACTTGGGGCCAGAGGTCCCCCTCCGTTTTTTTTCTTTTTTGCGCAGTGGTAGAAATTTGTGATTTTCGTAGGTAAATTAAGTTCGGGTTGACTCCGGCCCCGCCGATTTGATCTTCCGGCCCCTACCGATCGGAAAAAAATTGAGTCCAGCCCCCGCCGATGTAATCTTCAAGCTTCGCCACTGATTTCAATAGATTAATAGTACATGTTATATATCGTCATTTTTTTAGTTTAAGGTGCCAACAACCAATTTCTAATAGTTTAGGTTATTAAAATCCAATTCTGTTAAATTATATAAACATATGATCAGTTGTAAGCAAATTATGTCACATGTATTTGTTCTTATCATAAAAAATATGCATTAATGTCTATGATCCATCTATTCACTAACCATATGATTTGTTGGTTTAACAAAATGTCTTGCAATGCTACAAAAAGAAAAAAAACATCATGAATCAAAACAATGTTTCAACGAAAAAATATTTAAGTTCAGATAAATAGTAAACAAAGTAACAAACTGAGCAACATACTAAGAATTTTCGACTTCAAATCACTTCTTACTTTGAAACTAACTCGATATTACACATAAAAACACATTGATTTGTTAATTGTAGTTGACTTTATGTAGAATATAATTATGTTTTGATATAAGAAAATAAAATAGTAACTTTTGTAGTTTTAGCATTTGATGTATGAATATCATTTATGCAATGATTAAAAAGTGTGAGACAAAATTAGTGGCGATCCATGCAAAATCCCTCAATAACAAGCTATCACTTTTGTCTTTTGACCCCTTTTTCTTCCAGCATCGTGTGAGGCTCTACAACTACTTTGGATAAAAAGATGTCCCTCACAAAGACCTAAATGATCTCTTCAAAGGTACATGCACTTCTAAGTGTCTAATGTCATTAAATTTGGTATATTTTGAATTACGAGTTCTTTTTTACAAAATGAGACTTTTAACATAAAGATAATGAATATATAAGTCACCGAAAGATTACAAGATTACCATATACTATGTTTAATGGAATAACTAAAAAGTATAAAAGTTTCTCTCATCTGACTATCGCGTAGGTACTGAGACTTTAATAATCAAACCCTCAAAAGCATGTAATATTTTAACTAAAAGTTAAATCTATACTTATCTATATGTACATACACTTATATAATGAGTGCTAGATTAGTAAAGCTGTCATTTCATATTCATCTAAGTGGGTAATATTGTAATTTCATTTACCTAGGTAGACAAATTTAATACTAACAATAATTGATCCTCAAAGTAACCTTAAGAAGCAACATAAATGTCAAAGTGAAACCAATGGTTTGGCATTTTGAAAGGTAGTAAGCTATAACTTATTGGACAATGGGGAGCCACCATGAATTCAAAATCATTATGGTATTTAATTTACTAATTATTATCAGGGTAATGATCATTATTTACTAATTGCAAGTTATGTTTTTTTTTTTTTTTTTTTGAACGGCAAATTTCACTCCTTGTGGGACTTGAACCCATGACCTCCCCCTTAGGTGTTCCTAGAAGCTTTGCTTCTACCATTGGGCCACCACCCTAATGGCAATTGCAAGTTATGTTTATGCTTCATGTTTCATAACCGATCGAACAACGGGGAGCCACTATCAATTCACAATCATAATGCTCTTTAATTTACTAATTATTATCGGTCCAAGACACCATCATTTTCTAATTATATATACTAACGGCCCCATCTCACAAATAATTTGCTACAAACTATATCACTTGTTTCTCTCATGTACGGGGGTTTGGGGCCAACTTGGGATGATGTTCGCATCCTTACCCTGTATTTCAACATGGGGTTGTATCAAAGACTCGAATCCGTAACCTCTAAGTCACATGGGAGCAACCTTACCGTTGCTCCAAAGTTTGCCCTATAACTTATATATAGATGCAATATAAAATGATCAAATACATGTTGATCCACTCGTGTATGTTGATTTTATGATACCCACACAAGGACTATAGGTTCAAATCTCTCACTCTCTTAGACATAATTTTAGCATGAACCATGGCATTTTGTATCCCATAAAAGTTGTTTTTACTCTACTATGTTCTTTTTTGTTCCTCGGGCTGTATTTACACAAAACTAATCTAGGTATAGAGACTACTCTGTGTGTGTGCTTGATGTTATCATAATTTTATTGGTTACAAGATCAAAATTGTCTACGGTTAAACCCATATTATGGTTTTCTAAAAGCAAATGGTATTTAATAGTTTTGAGACTTGAATATTCATTATTAGGAAAATGATAAACATAGGCCTTTCGACTGTGGTTAAAAACCATATTATTGATACTTTTGTTATTGATGTAAACGTATTTAAGAATAGCCAAATATTGGTTCATAACATTCTTTTTAGAAATATATAGTTATAAGTTAGTTGTCATACACAGTCCTAAGGGCTATGTTATCATATCCTTAATTAATTTGCTTTCCAAAATATTTATAAATACTCATTAATATACTTTCATTGATAATTAAAGAATAAATTACATAAGGATAGTAGGTAGATGGGCAATAAACTGCGTCGCTACACCTTTCTGAATAGAAAATTTTAATATACTGAAAAAAAAAAGCCTCGCTCCTTGGGGGGTCGAAAAGTTGTTGTGCTGCGGAACCCCCCAGCTTTACTAGGTACAAAAAATAGATTGTTTCCCAATGGTGGTTATTATTATTCCAGATGTGTTCTATTGTTCCATTGATCTTAATATTAGTAACATGGTCACTATTGTTTCATTAGAAACCTTTTTTTTTTTTGTAGTTGGTTATAATCAAAAACTTTATTGGTAGGCTTGGAGTTATTATGAATTAAATTTACATTTTTTCCATCCTCATAATTCCTTAATTAATTTTTGTATTTTTATGTTTCTGAATGTAGGCAAAATGCATTGATGAATTACCAAACCCAACTTTATTCCACTTCCTTTCTTTACTTGAAACTAAGCAAGTATGTGACCAATTTTTTTTTAACACGTGTGAAATCTTAATCCCCATTACCACATACAAAAAATAAATACGATCGTCCATTCGTCATTATGATTCTTCTACTGACAAACACAAAACATTTTATTGCAGACAGACTTTGCTATTATTGAGGTTAGACTAGAAGGAAGGGGTGATGCAACTAGTGTGGTTTGCAAATCCACGAAAGCAAAATTCATCTTTTGCCACATATACAATAGTGTGTAATGCACATTCTTTTTCGAGATTCAATCAACTATAGTATTGTATATCACACCACTAACGTATGATCACACAAAAGTACTTGGTAAAGTCATTAATCAAATTATATTATGATAATTTGTCTTAAGATTTAGATCTTTTTTCGATAATTAATGATATCACCTAGTCCTAGCTGGTAGCATCGACGAAAACGACTTGCACGCATAAAATCCCACTGACGAAACGACTTGTGCACATAAAATCTCGCTGTAACGCGCGGGTTACCTACTAGCAATATGAAAAAGATAAAAGATGTGATTAGTTGGTTAGTGTGTGGTCCGTTAACATGGTAGCACCCAAAGGGGCTGTGAGCCCTTGGCACCCCTATCGTTTTGGTTTGGCTAGCTTTGGGTGCATTAAAGTGGTGAGGTGACTTGAGGCGTCATCTCACTACACACGGTCTCAAGTATCAGTATTGATTTTTATTGTAAATTTCAAACAAAAAGTTGTAGAAAATTTATATAATGTATAATTGTGGATATGTTGCTAATCGTAAACAAAAATTGAAAAAAAAAATATGTGTAATAAATGGCATAGCCAGCGTTAAAAAAAAAAAAAAAAAAAAAAAAAAAAAAAAAAAAAAAATCTCAATGTGTACGTCAACCTCTTATTCATTTTAGAATAAGTTTCGGCATCTCTATATATGACATCATTTCATAAACTAAGTTTGTCGTTGAACTTGTGATAAACAAAATTGAAAACTGAGTAAATGTCAATAATGTTTGTTTACAAATGCTTGGATA
>CM054125.1:136624438-136662761 GCA_028751855.1 Ambrosia trifida
AGCTGCCTTGATGCTCCTGTGGTAACTGTTGTTGTAAGAGAATTCTACTAACGGTAGGTGGGCTTCCCAACCATTGCCAAAATCGATCGCACATGCTCGCAGCATGTCTTCTAAGGTTTGAATCATGCGTTCACTCTGACCGTCAGTCTGTGGATGATAAGCTGTACTCATGTCTAGCTGGGTACCCAAAGCCTTGTGCAAAGACTTCCAGAAGTGAGAAGTAAAGTGGGAGTCACGATCCGAAATAATAGAAACCGGCACCCCGTGGTTAGAAACAACTTCCTTCAGATAAAGACGAGCCAAACGATCCATGGTGTCGGTCTCCTTAATAGCGAGAAAATGGGCTGATTTCGTCAACCGATCAACAATCACCCATATCTTATCATTCCCGCTCGGTGACTTAGGTAGTTGCGTGACAAAATCCATTGTAATCCGTTCCCATTTCCACTCCGGAATTTCAGGTTGTTGCAAGAGACCCGACGGTTTCTGGTATTCCACCTTGACTTTAGCACAGGTCAAGCATTTGCTCACGTATGAGGCTATATCCGACCTCATGTTTGGCCACCAGTAAAGCACCTTTAGATCTTGGTACATCTTATCCGAACCAGGATGAATAGAATACCGGGACTTGTGAGCCTCATCTAAAACAAGCTCCCGAAGTCCCCCAAATAAAGGAACCCATATGCGTTCTGCGAAGTAGTGCAGGCCATCAGGCCTTCGCTCGAGGTGCTTGTCGGCACCGTGCATAGTCTCAGCTTTAAGGTTTTCCTCCTTCAAAGCTTCTAACTGAGCAGAACGGAGTTGGTCAGGTAGAGAGGAATGGATGGTGAGCTGCAACGCCCGAACGCGACGAGGATTAATTGATTCCTTCCTGCTCAAGGCGTCTGCTACTACATGCGCCTTGCCAGGATGGTACTTAATGGCGCAATCATAGTCGTTCAGGAGTTCAATCCAACGACGCTGTCGTATGTTCAAATGTCTCCAAATTTTCAACGCGAAAACCACTGCACCCAATTTCCAAGTCATGGGTGGTGTAGTTCCTCTCGTGCACCTTGAGTTGCCGAGAAGCATACGCAATCACTTTCTCACGTTGTATTAACACGCAACCGAGACCATGAATAGAAGCATCACAGTAAACAACGAAATCATCAGGGCCTTCAGGCAAGGACAAAATAGGAGCAGAACAAAGTTTAGACTTCAGTTTTTGAAATGCTGACTCTTGTGGTTCACCCCAGGTGAATTTTCTATCCTTCTGAGTAAGAGTGGTGAGGGGTTGAGCGATCTTCGAGAACCCCTTAATGAAACGACGATAATAGCCCGCAAGGCCTAGGAATTGCCGCACCTCAGTTGGCGTCTTTGGTGCTTCCCAGTCCTTGATCGCTTCGATCTTAGTTGGATCGACATGAATTCCTAGTTCATTAACCACATGTCCTAGGAACTGAACTTCGCATAACCAAAAGTCACACTTTGAGAACTTAGCGTAAAGTTGTTCCCGTCGCAAAAGTTCCAAAACCAAGCGCAGGTGTTCCTCGTGTTCGGTCTTGTTCTTGGAGTAAATCAGGATGTCATCAATAAACACGATGACGAACTTGTCAAGATACGGTTTGCAAACGCGGTTCATCAAATCCATGAAAACCGCCGGTGCGTTTGTGAAACCGAAAGGCATGACCAAGAACTCAAAATGGCCATAACGTGTACGAAAGGCAGTCTTTGCAACGTCAGCTTCCCTTACGCGCAACTGGTGATAACCGGACCTCAAATCAATCTTAGAGTAGTAGCTAGAACCCTGGAGTTGGTCGAATAGATCATCAATACGTGGAAGAGGATAACGGTTCTTGATGGTCACTTTGTTCAATTCTCTGTAATCCACACACAATCGAAAACTTCCATCCTTCTTCTTAACGAACAGAATCGGGGCTCCCCAAGGGGAAGAACTTAGTCTAATGAAACCCTTGTCCAAGAGTTCCTGTAACTGACTGGACAATTCCTGCATCTCGGGAGGTGCAAGACGGTAGGGGGCCCGAGCAATAGGAGCAGCCCCCGGTACAAGATCAATACCGAACTCAACCTGACGATGGGGAGGAAGACCAGATAAATCATCGGGAAATACATCACGAAACTTGCGTACAACAGGAATATCGTCGATCTTCTTCTCATCGGTAGAGGAAACAGATAAAAGTGCCAAACGGCCGAATAACCCTTTCGAAGATACTTAAGGGCTTTCATGCTGGAGATGAGATTTAGCGGAGCACCGCCCTTGATACCGTACACAGAAAGGAATTCTCCATCAGGGAGGGGAATCCGAATAATCTTGTCGTAACAAAAGATCTCAGCGCGATACAAAGACAACCAATCCATGCCTACAACAACGTCAAAACTACCCAAAGGTACCGGCATAAGGTCGATGAGGAACGACAAACCCGACAACTCTAGTTGACACTCCCGAAGGATACAAGTAGCTTCAATCTTTTTCCCGTCAGCCAACTCAATTACATACTTAGCCTCTAATGGTACGGGTACTACATCTAGCAGTCGACTAACTTCCATAGATATAAAACTTTTGTCGGCACCGGAATCAAATAAAACACTAACAGAGCAATTATTGAGAAGGAACGTACCGGTAACTGTGTCAGGATCCTGCCTAGCCTCTGCGGCTCCAATGACGAAGGCACGTGCACTCCTGCCACCGCCCCCGTTGTTCCCGTTACCGTTTCTATCCCTCACATCCCCGCCCTGCTTCAGTTTCGGGCACTCCTTCTTGTAATGCCCAGTCTCCCCACAGTTGTAACATCCCTGTTTTCCCGTAGTTCCTTGAGCAGTAGGGGCCGAGGTAGTAATTGGGGCCTGGGTAGATGGAAGTGTCGCCCGGCAATCTTTAGCAAAATGCCCAAGTCGCTGGCAGCGATGGCAACGATTACGGTCGCAGTCCCCCCTGATGATGACATCCACATTTGTTGCACTTAGGTAATTTCCCCGCATAACCACCCGTTTTGGTACCAGAAGAAGAAGAACCCCCGCTATCGAATCTCTTACCCTGTTGTGCTGGTGTTGGCACAGATCCTTTCCCCTCATTATCCCATTTACGCTTGTTATTCTCCAGGGCCTTGACAGTCAAACCCTTAGCAGGCAAGATACCCTCATTCACCTTCAAGTTTGTCATCCTGTGAGCCAATCGGACCACCTCTGAGTATGTAGGAAGATTTCCCGCAGCCACCAACCCTGCGATCTCTGGTACTAGCCCCGAGATATAGTGTTCAATCCTCCTGTATTCTGGCACATGCAGATCAGGACACAGCACTGCCAACTCATTACGCCTTACCGTATACTTTTCAATCTCTGACCCGGTCATCTTGAGGTTCCACACCTCATGCTCTAGCTTCTGAATTTCTTCCCTTGGACAGTACTCTCGCTTCAGTAGTTGAACAAAATTTTCCCAAGGCATAGCATAAGCCTCCCCTATACCCATATTCTGGGTGATATTGTTCCACCAGGTCAAAGAAACATCCTGGAATAACGCAGCAGCATACTTGACTCGATCCTCTGGGAGACAGTTGCACATCAGAAACACTGACTCCACCTTTTCCAGCCACCTGAGCAAGCTCACCGCACCCTCAGTGCCAGAGAATTCCTGGGGCTTACAGTCCCGAAACATCTTGTAGGTACACATAGGTGGGGGTGGATTAACAGGACCACCTGAAATAAAACGCATGAGAAACCACGAAGGATGTAAACAAGATTCACCAATGAGGCAAAAGTGAATAAGTCAACTTACCACCACCATTGTGCCCTAACTGAAAGGCAGCTTGCAGTAAGTTGTTCAGATCTTCCTGTGTTAGGTTTACACCTCCACGACCACCACCACCACGACCGCTACCACGTCCACCAGCGCGACCACCTCCATGTCCTCCTCGTATTCCAGACATGATTCTGACAGAAAGGACGAGAAAATTTAGTTTCACAGCTAATGGTAACCACTAGCGTTCACAAGATCAAAGCTAGATCCAACTCAGGACTATCCATTCAAACCCAGAGCTCACTAGGGCTTTCATGCATTTCGGTTTATGATTTTGTGTGCACCCAAAATGATAAACCGCTCTACATGGTCCTCCAAGTGTTCTCCTAGTTCAAAGTTCAAATCACCAAACATAGACTCTTAGCTATACACCGTAATGCTACGGTAGTTTATGGCAAGTGTTTCTATTGGAGTATGAAAGGGAGATGTCCAAGCCTTGGACAAATCTCAAGAGTACACGATTTACCCCAATATACCACACTGCCTAGAAAGCAAGTAACCCGACCTAAGATAGAACGGATGTTGTAACATAGGAAGGTCAGATGATTTAGAGACACTCCGACAAGGCCATACGTAATCCACCATAATGTTTAGTACTATGTGATCGTCTAGTGTGTGCGACTCGGGTATAGACTAGACTCTACATGCAGTCCTAGTTCACTATAACCATTGGCTCTGATACCAATCTGTCACACCCTCAAAATCCACTTGCGGAGTTTTACCGCGAGGCGCATGACAAACCAGGATCCAAGTCAACGATCACAATAAACAAATCTAAATGAGCATATGCAATTTCAAAAACATAGTTTAAAATCCACAAATACAGCGGAAGCTTATTCTCAAAACATAATTCAAAAGTAAACCAAATTATTCAATCTTTGAAAACCATGCAACCCTAACTAGACGCCGTGCAGACGCGTGCGCCCTAGTTCCGTAGTGCTACCTTAGCGACCTGAGAAAACATGTAAGAGTTACGTCAGCACAAAAATGCTGGTGAGTTCACAGGTTTGTAATTAAAGTACCAAGTTCAACCTGTCCATACTATATCAATTTGCAAACCAAAGTACGCTAGCTAGGCGTATGTTTTGTTACTTCTACGATTGGAAAACCATTACTAACTCGCAAACCAGATGTTGTGCCCGAATAGTAAACCTGTTCCTGTTTGAGACAATATGCACCCGCCCGGCCCTCCAAGCCGACGAGCGGGGTTGGTCACTCCCAATAGATCTATTCACATTTCCCCGTTGTGCTAACCCGCACATTCATGGTTTCCCCCGGGACTTCCAAAGATCGTATAGTAAACCATAGAAACCCATAGTATGACAGTTGTTACCAAAACATAAGTTTAACACATGTTTTCTCCCCCAAAAAGTGAAACCAGTTAAAAGAGGAGCCGTAAACTCACCTTAACGTGCAAGCAAAGAATCCGAACAGCAAGTATATATGCTACCGACACCCTAATAACAGTGTCATTAAGTGAGTATAGGCGTAATATCATTACACCATATAACTCGTTTGTCCAAGGCGTTTTAAATGTTCAAAAGCGTGTAAGTGACACCTAGTGATTCTACATGCATAAGTAAATCCTACGGACCCGTTGGTGAATACGTTGGTTACAATTAGTTTCTACATTCCGTATGTGTCTCAGACAAGTGTACTTCAGTTACATGTCAATTCCATACCACCTAAGACCTCAATTAATCACATAAGCACATAATACACAATCTGTGTTTTCGGGACAGATTGTGCGCCATCAAAAAGAATTTATTTAAAATAGCAAATCAGTGAGTTAACCTCCCAAATTTTTACTGAATTTTCTTTGGGATTCACTTAACAATACCTATTTTTGTTTTATCTTAAATCCAAACACAAAAATAATTAAAATTCGTCTAATACATCTATGTTCAGAAAACCTTCCTAACAGGTCAGTTTGGTAGATAAATTCCCAAAAATTGTGTATTCATCCAAACGGGATGAATCCACTTGGAAAACTCATATTACTCCAATATTAACCTTCTTTAAAAATTTCACAACCCAAATCTTTATGAAACTTGATTTATGATGTTTCAAAGTTGACTCAGTTTGATACCCGAAATTCTGACCTGACCTATTTTAAATGAAAATTCCAAAAACATATCAAACGACATCCAAATCAGATGATTTTGCCCATTCTAAAAAGCTAAGACTATGTACAATCTATTCATGCAAAGAATCGATCAAACCAATTATTTTCAAGCCACGAAACAGACCCTACAAGTCGACATTCAGAATCTGTCCAGATTCTAATCATGCAATATTATCAATTATATCAAACCCTAGTTGCATATTATCAATCAATAACACCTAATAATCATCATACAACATTAGTAAGAACCACATCTAATCAAAACCCTAATTATACATCACAAACATCATTATTTACAAACCCTAGAAGTCTAAAACACCAAGAACATGCATAATCATGCAAAACATATAACATTCATTATATAACAATGTGCTTGACCCTTTTAATCTTCGTAATCATCATGTTTTAACTTTTATAAAATACTTTCAGACCTGGACAAACAAGGTTTTGATGTTTTAAAACAATTTAAAGAAGATTAAAACATAAGGGAATGAAGATTATACCACAAACACTCCAAAACAACCAACCGAACGCTCTCCAAGCTTCCCAATTGATGTTCTTGAGCTTTAGCAGGTGGTTTAGGGTTAATAATTCGTGTGGGGCAGAAAGGGGGTGATTAGGGTTGATTTTAGGGGTTGTATGGGGGTTAAGGATGCTTAAATAAGAGTTTAAGGCGGTTTAAACCCGTCAGACATGAGCGAGCGGCCGCTCGGGCCCTGTGAGCGGCCGCTCACAGGCCCGAGGCCCTCGTTCGTGTCTCGTTTCATCACCCGACGCGTTATCCTTTGACGTTTTCGTTATTTCGGACCGTAACAAGTGCAACCCCATGCGTTAAGACCCTAATCAACCTCATACTCCACTTTTAGTGATTTTTATTAACGTATTCGGTTTAGGTTCACATAATCACGTATGGTTTTCACATAAATTCATCAACTATCACAGAGACACATAAGTTCGTTATTCACCAACGTCCGAGGTTCACTAATCATGTAATCACATATTAACTCACAACAATGCACGTATGTCCTATCTAGCTATCTAGCTAACCCTAGTTAAGTATAATATACGCGTGACTCGCTAAGGTAGACTTTAATCTAGACAACGTTGTTAACCAGAATTTGTCGGGTGTCACATCATCCCCACGTTAAAAGAATTTTCGTCCCGAAAATTGCACAAGTACTAAAAGGAAACAGACAAAAGATAGAAACCAAGAGAGAGATTTACCCGAGTTGTCACATCATCCCCACTTTATGAAAAACTCAAAAAGATTTTTGGTGTGTTTTTGCATAAACTTTAGAAAATCCAAAATGTTTTGTATTTCTATCTTATTTTTGATAGCCGATGTTGGAGGATAATAATTTTCCGAAGTTTGTCATGCCAATTTGAGTTTTGGATTCAAAGTTTTTACAAAGTCGTCAATGTTTGAATTTTTAAAGGTTGAATGTTTTAATTAAAGTTCAAAAGATCAAGGAATTGGGCGATTTGGTAAAAATCAGTGTGTCACAAAGTCCATTCGTGATTTCGTAGGGTCGAGTGAATTCTTGTGAATGTGATTCGTGCCTTATTTGAGTTGAATGAAAAATATTTTGCAAAACAGTTTCCATTCGTACCTTAATTGGTCCGAATGAGAAATTTTTCTCTTCATTCGTGCTTTAAAGGGTACGAACCAATCTGTCTACATAAGTTTTATTCCGTTCGAACATTTCATATTTTACATTCTGAGCTACTATTACTAAATTCAAACTCTAAGGGGGAGCTTTTGATTTTGTTTCTTATACATTGATATCTTGTTCTAAGTGATCACAGGTATTACCCAACCAATATTTTTACCTATTAATATTAACTACTTCTTCTTCACAAATATTTTCTTCTTCACAATTCTCAAACCCTAAACCCTTAATCTTCAAAACCAACTTCAATCATGGTGCAATGGACCGAGGAAGAATAACTAGCACTGGTCATTGAGTACAACCAAGTGCATGGTGAAGGTGCTTCAACAAGCCGGGGGTCTCGTAGCCGCGGACCGCGGTGGCACAAGGTCCTAGCCGAGTTTGGTACCCTTGTCGGGTGTACCAACCGTACTTGTGACTCCATCTCTCACAAGTACGCGGATTTGAAGGCGAAGTCCAGAAACTTCGAAATCACCTATAGAAAGGTGAAGAGAGATCTCCTCGGGAAAAAGAAAACATGCTCATCGCCTTTACCCACATGAAGTATCTCTCGAAGGTTGGGCACGACTTTCACCACATTTCGGCGAGGCAAATGTTACGCTCAACCACTACTACAAAAAATGTCATTTAAAACGGTACAATAATATATTTAAAACGGTTTTTAAATAACCCGTTGTAAAAAGCCAAACCACCGTTAAAAAAAAACAGTTATACAAGTTTTATTACCGTTTAATTTAATATATATTAAAACGGTTGAGATGTATTTTATCGTTTTATTTTTTAAGTATTTAAAACACTCATGTATTTATTTTTCAAATCGTTTTGTTTGTATAAAATAAAACGAGTTTGGTGAACCGTTATTTTTTATACATATTTAAAACAACAATCGTTTATTTTCTACCGTTGTTTTTTTTTCTCAAAATATGACATGTTTTAATTAATGAAAGTTGGAATAATAGCAAGTTACATCTGGATAAGGGGTAAGCGAGCAACAAGCTGCGCCGCTATCCCTTTTTGAATCGTAAAGCCTATTCTACTAAATACAAACCCTTGGTTCCTCGGGCTTTGCGAGTCACTGTGGACTACCTTCTGCACCCACTCCAAAAAGCGAATTGCCTCAGGGGCAAGGGATCCAAAAGTGTCGAAGGCAAACGAAATGAACACATGTTGATTCTCTAAACACGCTACCTCGTGCTTAGCAACCTTCCTAGCTTCCGCCTTCAAAACCGCCTGTCCCGGAATGAATCCACTATCTCTTAGCCCCTCCAGTGGGGACACCCCAGTGAGGTCAACACACGCGTGCTTACCCCCGCCTAGCCAAACACAAGGACGTTCGCACGACACAGGGTAGATCTTCCCTCTCTTGGGTCGGTCAGAAAGTTAACAAGGGCTTTTTTCATGGTTGAGATCCCGACACGCCTAAGCACATCCCATAAAACATCTCTAATCCAGTCGTGATGATACTTGAACCCCGAAAATTCCTTACAATGGAGGGCATGCTCGCCAAATCTATCCAAACATGCTTTTTTACAAATGGGGCATGAGTCGTCTGGCGGAAAAAGGGGAATCATGAGACGGTATTTAAGGATGGATCTGTATTCAACTGCTGACATCCGTTACCCAATACCTTCAATGGGTGCAACAGTCAAAATATCCTGGCATTGAGCCCCTTTGAGACAAGCCAAAACTGCCTTTTGACGCGGGGTCATATCAAACCGCTCCTCTATATCCTGTGTGTGTTTACCATAAAGAGCACTCGCTAAAGTTTGTTGAGGTTTCTTGGGGGCGGTCTCCTTATCGGTAAAACCACCTAGATCAAGGTCCGGAAGAGTTTTTCCAATATTACCAAGCACAAGGGAGTAGTTAGGATCCATCCCCACAACACCAGCGCTTCGCAAGATGTGGTCCAGCAATTTCCACGACTGGGCCCTGGACGCCACAAAAGCATAAGCGGAGACGTCCTCCGCCGAGATAAGCCCTAAGCCCCCGCAACGCATAGGGAAAGAAGCCAACCTCCACTAAAAATCCCCAAAATGCGGTCCCCAGCTGACAACAATGTCTTCAACTGCCCCCCGCAGGCCTGCATCAAAGATAGACACAGCCTCTTTGACATGTTCGGGCTCACAAGTCCGGAGCCCAAACACTAATTTAGCAACCCCCTTGCACGAGTGCAACAGGAGGAGCTCACTTTGGGGGTTGCGGGCCTACTAACCTTGCTAGGGAATAAACCCGATACTTTCTTCGAACCATTGCATGACGGCCAAAAAATCTCCGCTTTCCCAATATTAAGCCTAAGCCCCAGAGGCGCCCCCTCTGAACGAATAATGTCCAACGCCCTAGCAACTTCCTCTGCCTTACCAATGATAGAGCCATCGTCCAAGTACCAAGCATGGAAGGGTAAGGAACATGGGAGTTCAAGGAGGGGCATGACTAACTCCGCTAAACCCGCCCCATCTTTCCAAACTGCCAATGCCCGCATAATAGAGTTACATTGAAGCGATTTCCTGTTACCCGACCTTCGTTCTTGCCTGGAAGCCGGTTTGACCACCCTTAATGTGCATCGAGGCAACAACAAAAGTTTAACCCAAGCCTCAATGGACCCTGGGGCATCCACCACTTTATGAAGACCCCCCTGACAAAGCCTGGGCAAAAGCCATGCGACATGCAGGCGGGATACTCTTGACCGTAGCAATAGGCAGTGCGAGGATGCGCTCAAGGAGAGCGATATCTACCACCATCTTCCCAGACGTATCACTCACATGCATCACTTGCGGATCACGAAGTTGAGGAATCCCCACAATAAAATCAATCTCACCTCCTGCACGCGAGGTGCATTGGACCACTTTTTTCCCGTGCCGACAACGCCCATTCTAGGCATGCAGGGTCATGCACTCCCCGCATAGCCAATTTTTAAGCACACGCAAGGTGTCGACAACGTCATTGTAAAGGTCTAAGTTTGAAGCAAGATGCTCCTTTAACTCATCTCTCCTTTCCTTTCCGTTAAAATGATCCCGTTGGAAATGCATGAGTAACCTAGAGTATCCCTTGTATCCCGGCATACCATCCTTACAAGAATGATAATTTTTAAAGGGGCAACGCCATATCCCTGTGACCGAGCTGGGCCCAGGTTCCCCACCACAGTCTCTCATAGATCCCTTAAAGGAATAATTGTTATTTATTATTATTATTATTATTATTATTATTATTATTATTATTATTATTATTATTATTATTATTATTATTATTATTAATATTATTATTATTATTATTATTACTATTTGTTGTGTAACCTACATTAAAATAAACCCTTAAAGGAATAATATTACCACCATAGGAAAATCAAGATGGAAACCAAAATAAAAGCCAACCCCGCATGAATAATAACCCATAACCAAAATAAAAACCAACCCCACAATCTTCGATCAACGAAAGATGGTTTGAGTGAAAAAGGGTCGAACGAAGTAGACGATGGGTCGAACGAAAAAGATTGGAACAGGTATGGGGGTCGAATGAAAGTAGATAGAGGTTGAATGAAGGAAGGGAACGAAGGAGGAGGCAAGTCAAACGAAGACGGTTGATTGGAGACACAGGTAATTAGCATATTTGTTTCGGGATCGAATAGGAAATAAGAAAGGTCGAGTGAGGTTAAAAAAGGTCGAATGGGGTAAATAATATGAGAAAGGATATAAAAAAGGTCGAATGGGTATTAAAGGATCGAATGGGTTGGAAAGGGACGGGTGGGATAACAAATTTTGAAAATGCACCGTTAGATCGGAGCGATTATGGCAGAGACGGAGCATGGGCATAGAGGTTTAGATGGAGGAGAGCTAATGATAAAAAAAAGGAAAATCGGGCTGAGAGGATTAGGGTGTAGGCGAGGGTAACCGGAAGGCTAGAACGATAGGATGTGCGGAGAAGGTAAGGACAGAAAAGTTGAACGGAGATGAGGGGTAAATGGACGGAGGGTTGGACGGAAAGGTTGAACGGAGTAAAAGGTTGAACGGAGGGTTGGACGGAGTAATGATTAGAACAGAAAAGTCGCTGAACGATTTTGGTGAACCGTTATTTTTTTGTACAATTATTTTTTTATATACAAATGTTCAACCAAACATCACCTACCCAATTAGTATTTAATCATTCATAACTATTAACCATTTGGACCTCTTACAGAGTCAGTACTTACCCATTTAAAAGTAGCTAAACGACCCCTAACTCTTCTCTACAAAGTAGAGTTATTTTTACATCTCTCTTCATGACTTCCCTCCTAACTTTCATTAAATCCCCGATCCCCCCCCCCCAACGTTCTCCCATTTCACAAAATATTTGTGAAAGTTGCCACAAACCTAAAATTAACTACTTTATCCGATCCATAAAGAGTTTGCTCTCATTAATCTTGATCGAGTGGCAACGGTTGAGCACCATCATTGCATCACCATGACCACTATTCGTCTCTTGATCGGCGCCACTCATATATCTGAATCTCGATCAATAGCTCTCTGGAAGTGTCTTGGTTCTTGGCGGTGGCCAACGGACCTATACTGATCCACCGATGAATCTGCACTTTTATTTGGTAAATTTGGGAGTTACCCTTTTGTGTTAATTTTCGCCATGTTTAATTTCGTAAAATTAGATGTTGAAGAAAGGCTAACTACTGTTTGGCCCTAACAATTTATAAATACAATTTGAATTATTGTAGACATGTATTTAACTTCATACAAATTGTTTTCTTGTGTAGTACTTGTTTCAGTTTAGTAAGAACGTTACGGTTTTCTTAATTGAAGTTTACATTTGGGGTTTACTGAGGGCAGGGCATCAAGAACTTTTGTATCATATGGTTTTAGTTTGTTATATTTCTAAAGTTACCATGTCGATTACAAGCGGGTCTCAAGTTCGTGATATAAAGAATGGATGGTTGATGTGTCCTAAAATTAACATGTTTTATGTGCATATTTTCACCTAATTATCACCTAATTTCATGCATTTATCTTGGCAATGTCACAGTTTGTTCTCCTTTGTTGATAATTGCAGGTATCGAAGGTGAAAAGTGAAAAGAAGCGAAAACAAGCGAAGAAGACAAGGATTTGAAGACTTTCGGAAAAGATCCAGATGAAGCACGGTCGCGCTCATGCCGGTGCACGATCGTGCACTTATCCTAGGTCTACCAGTCAACATTTTCCCGTCAACAGAAGGCAAAACTGAGATTTCCAGATGTGCACGTGCGTGCTCCCACAACAAGCACGGGCGTGCTCTGCTGCAGCGTGTTCTCCAAGGCTCAAACCGACAAAGACTGACAAGACGGTTACCCCCAACAACAACCACGGGCATGCCCACTATAATGGCACGAGCGTGCCAGCCCTGGTATAGACAATACTACGCGAAAGGACTCTGCAACAGTACGCGTTATCGAGCATGGGCGTGCCAGAAGTTGTTGAGGGCGTGCAAGGGCTGTTTTGCCTATAAATAGAGGCCTCCACTCCACATTTTGGGCATCCCATTTCACTTGAGTTTTACTCACACTTCAGCCATCTTAGAGGTCTTGCAAGTCACCTTTGGAGCTTGGGATCATTCGATAAAGGCTTGAAGATTGAGAGTAGAGAGAGAGAGATCACTAAAAATCATCCAAACCACCCTCTTCAATCCACTTCACACTCACCACCATGTATTCCTCATCCACCTTTGATTGTGTGATAGTTGTAGAGTCGATGTTGGGCTAGATTACTTGAGTGTTGCTAGGGTGAAGACTTACTTTGGCATGGATTTATATAGTTTTTATTAGTTAAGTGGTGTTGTGTTCTTGTTAAAATCTTTTACTTAGAGTCTCGTTTAATTAACTAAATAACTAAGTAACTAGTCTTTGGACTTGTGGCTGTCTTGATAGGAAATGGGAAGGACTCATGAGTGTACCCATGGTGTGTAAAAACCCATGCATTTGTGAACTTAAACCCATAAGTAGTGATTACTCCATTTATGGGTAGAAATACACACACTTTGAGACTTAATCCTCTACTATCAAGATCTCGCTTAGGGTCGGTACGGTCTTTATATTCGGTCCTAGGGATAAGTCGAGTCTTAGTTGTGCGACTTAGCTTCATTCTCTATGTGAAAACTTTAGCGCAAACTAAGATTTGGTGAACCCGCGTTGAGAGAAAACGGTCTTTATTTTCTCTCATCTTTATACTGCCGCACAGTTATTGGTAGACCACTCACTTATTAAAATAGTTATTTGGGTCATGTAAAGGATGCACGTGTGCCGGTAGGTCACGACTCCTTTATGATATCAAGTGGCTTCTTGTTCGGTCATGCTTCGGCCACCGGCAAGTTGTCCATAGAGGTTTTAAGTATTTAGATGTCATTATTGCGGCTTTGGGAGTTGGATCATTCGGGTTGGGTATACACAGTCTTGAGTCATCCATTTTTCATAGTCGAGAGGCGAGCTTACCAGGTCGGGAGACCCTCATTTTCCAAACAAGAACACAGCTCGCATTGCGATAACAAACACCACTGGAGAATGCTTTAGCAACTCCATGTTCAATAAAAGTGCGCACTTATTTACACCACTTAATTAGGTAGTTACTATTAGTCCATTCCAAAAATAAGTTGGACCCCGAAACAACACTTTGTTTGGTATTGATTTTTATTCTGATCACTCTTGCTTTCTTTCTTTATTTTATTATCTTTCCTTTTTACTGCAGCAGCTTAGAGTTGAGTAGGGGAAGTCGTATCTTAGGGTTTGATACTCGGTACTTGCTATAGACTATACTACGCTCGATAGGTCCACTTGCCTATCGTGTGGGTTTAAAGTAGTCAGCAGATATCGTTTTACTTTTATAAATTTAAAACTTAGATAAGTGTTTTAATTAAAAGGTTTTGTTTAATTACCCTTTTTTACCGAGTCTTGAAACTTCTTTTGAGAAAGTGTTGGTTTTAAAAAGGACGTTTAAAAAAAATACCTAACTCACACAACACCAATGGTGCTGGATGAGCCAAACATGTATGGTAAAAAGGATCTATTTAGTATACAGTTACCTCACTTATCTTGTATTGTAAGCAAACATGATGTATGTTATGTGACTCTATTTAGTATACAGAGGTTCAAATTATTAATCTCAAACATCTGTGTTATTAATTCTAGTTATTATTGTATAGTTTAAATTACCAAACTTTGTCATCTTTTCTACACACTTCGGATCCGATTCATCTTTCGATTTCTCTTTCTTGCATTTATTGATACCTTTAAACCAATGTATATTTTATATCTTCAATGTTAGCACTCCCACAATTATATAACTTAGAAAATGATAAGCTGAAATATCTTGTAGTTTCAGTTTTAAATCTCAGTATTTTTAGTGGCAAAGCGTTTTATAAGGCATGGAGTGACACATTCATATACATATGTGTAAGAATTGTGTACAAGAGTGAATCATAATGTTAGAACTTTGAAGCCAATAAAACTACTGATGTGTGACTCCGTATATATTGTGTAATAAATATGCATTTTTGTTCTTTTACATTTTAATGATTTTGTTTTTGTTTATTTGTTTGATTGTGTTTGCCAATTTACAGGAATGGAGGTGGTTATTCTATTAATGGTTGTGTAAAAATTCCTTGTATGTAATATATATAATGGAAGTTGTTTTGTTTATCATTAACATAACATCTTTTGTTGGTTTTCATTTCCAATCATGACCTTAGAGCATTTGTTCCCACTACCCACATTCACATCTTGTTTTATGTAATACTTATTTTTATAGATATAGATATAGATATAAAATTTGAATTTAACTTTGCTGTTGTATCTCACTATGTTCATGGATCAGGTATATATATCTTAATGCTTCTACTCACATAGCATTTTCTAGTATAATACTCATTGTTACATAAGAACATATTTACTATCAATTAATCTTTATTTTTCCCTTTTTGGTGCTGAAATTATTATTGATACACCTAGAAAGTTACTTGATAAGTTAATCACAAGGCAATTAGTTTGATTTTTCCATAGTGTTAATGATCCTTACTAAATATAAACAGAAACATAACATATATGGCAACAAGAAGGTAATGTTCGAACTATTAGGTGCGGATTGAAAAACTTTCATTGAATATATGGTTGATTTTTAGTTGAGTCTTCTTTGTATGCTAGTCGCTCTTGTTTGTTCATCCTGTTTTTTTGCTGCTTATGGTCATGAAAATCCCCGTCTAATTTACCTTCTTTTGGGGCTAGCCCTATGCATCTTCATATGCTAATATATCTTGTTTATTCATCCACTTTTTGTTGCTTATGGTTATGAAAATCGTTGTCTAATTTACCTTCTTTTGGGGATGGGACCTTGGTCAGTGCAATTGCTGCACCTCAATTATACCTAGCTTCAAATAATACAACAAGCTTGTATTGTTTTGGGGAAGGGGGTGATGGTACTAACTATATCTTTTTGTACACCATGCATATATGGACACGTAGTTATGAAGCACATTTATGGGATAATAGTTGCAAAAAGAAGGCAAACTAGGAAGGAAGACAAGGTTAGAAGTGTATTTTGCTAAATAGTGCAACAAGCTTGTATTGTTGTGTGTGTGTGTGTGTAAGTGGGGGGGGGGGGGGGGGGGGATGATGGTACTAACTGTATCTTTATGTACACCATGCATATATGGATAGGTAGTTATGAAGCTCATTTATGGGATAATAGTTGCAAATAGAAGGCAAGACTAGGAAGGAAGACAAGGTTAGAAATGTATTTTGCTAATATTACTAATTAAATGTATCTATTCAGTTTCTTAATTAGCAAAGTCAAGATCCTAGCTTGTAGTTATGATATTTAAGATCCTTGTAGAAACCATTATGATGCTTCTGTCATTGATCACCATTTTTATAAAAGTATACCCTTAGCAGTGCGTATTTTGGGATGGATAGATTTGATATTATTGTAATAACTGTGTTTTTGCATCATTACCAGGTAACTTGCTAACTTGCTAGTTTTGTAGCTGAGGCTGTTCTTGGACTAAGTTATACATCTACAAGCACAAGCCTGAATTCTTAGTCAAGTATGATGTTGCAGCAGTATTAAGAGTTGGATCTGTTTGGTCAAAGTGTACAATGAATTATGTTTTGAGTTTAGTCAAATATAAATATACTATGACTCTTGTTTTTTAGAAACAAAAAAGTTGACATCTATATTTGTATTGGAAGATATTGGGGGATGTGAGTTTCCTCTTCGTGGGCGAAAGTTTACGTTTTGTTCTAGGGAAAAACTGAGCAGAACCGATCGGATTTTGGTTTCTAATAATTTTATCTTGGATTGGCCTAATGCGGAATATCGAGCTCTTATGAGAGAATTTTCGGATCATAGTCCGTTGATTCTTAAGATGGTGTACCGAAATTTTGGCGCGAAACCGTTTCGGTTTTATAATTCTTTGTTACAAAGGAATGGGTTGGAGGATATTGTTGTCAAAGTTAATTCTAATATGGTTATGTCCGAATATAGTGATCCCCCATGTGTGTTTTTTTATGAAAAAATTAAAGTGTCTTAAAAGTGATATCTTGTCTTGGGTTAAGAAAGTTAGAGATATAGAAGGCGAAGAAGAGAACAGTGTGACGGCAGATTTGAATGAATTACAATTGGCTATTTATCATCGTTATGGAAGCTTTATCGGGTTTAGTTAAAAAGGCGTGTTATGATGAGGTGTTTACGGGAGTCAAGCTTCCTAATGGTGGCCCGCTTGTGTCCCATTTGTTATACGCGGACGATGCCATGATTATGGGTAAATGGACACATGGCAACTTTAAGACCCTTAAAAGAATTTTGAGAATTCTCTATCTATGCTCGGGGTTGAAGATAAATTTAACTAAATCCACTCTTTATGGTATTGGGGTTAATGTGGGAGATACAAAAACAAAAGCAGACGAGTTGGGTTGTGGGATGGGTGAGCTTCCTTTTAAGTACTTAGGGATTCAAGTCGGTGCAAAGATGGGTAGGATAAATAGTTGGGAACCTATTATTGAAGTTTTTCAAAAGCGCCTTTCGGGATGGAAATCGAGGGTTCTATCTATAGGTGGCAGGGTTGTATTAATAAAATCGGTATTGGAGAGTCTCCCGGCTTATTATTTTTCTTTGTTTAAAGTGCCAGTGACGGTGAAGAATAAGCTCGAGACTATGATTAAAAGGTTTTTATGGGGAGGTAATTCGGATGTGAATAAAGTGCATTGGGTGGGGTGGGACTTGGTCACTAGACGAAAGAAATGTGGAGGGCTCGGGTTAACAAAGTTGGATATTATTAATAATGTGCTTTTTGTTAAAATGGATATGGAGATATAGAATGGAAGCGAATTCTATGTGGCGAAAAGTTATCGATGCGATCCATGGTTCCAAGAGAAGATGTGTAACACCCCAACCGATGGCGGAAACATCGGGATGTCACGTATTGATGATTGTTCAGTAGCTCATGGTGAATAATAAATTTCATTAAATAATTTAAATAAGTTACATACAATTGTTCTAAGAACTTGTACATCAAGTTGAATAAAACTATGCAAACATCTTCAAGCATCAATTCAAATCTTCAAGCAATTAGAACCTGAAACATGTTAAGTTGAAAATATTTTGGGTCAACAAAAGTTGGTGAGAATTACATAGGTTTTGATAATCGAATAAAATTGTTGTGCAATTCATGTGTCATGGCAATCTAGTCCATATGTGAAAACATACTAGAAGTAAATCGAGTGCATAATCAACCATTGTGACTGTTGTATTGTGGTACATCCCATACGCTCATGGTTCACTCGTTTATATTGCAGTAACAAACACCCACGCAACCTTTGTAGGAGGCACGTATCCGGGTGGGATTGTCAGTCCAATAGATCTATCAATGTATACCGTTTGGCTGATGAATGTTTATGCTAGAATTGTGCTTACCCTAGTCATGTTCAAGACATAATGCAACATAGAAAATACACATAGACACATTGATGATTGAATTGCATAAATGATGTTGTAACATGTTTCACCCCAAAAATGGTGATAAATAGAAAAGGGGCTATGTAAAACTCACCTTAGCAAAATGTTATGTCTCGTAAAAAAAATAGAATAATGTGTTGTGAATGTATGCGAGGCGAATCCCAAAGACTCAACAACGTAGCTAGTCCAAATTGAAGAAAACGAAAATGAAAGAATATCAAGCTTCCAATTCGCCAATTACAAGGGCTTATAATCAAAGCTTCAATTGTAGAAGTAATAGACTATAGAAGAAAGGTATGAGGGAAAGTTTAATCGGATTGAAACAATCGATTTAGAGGTGCAAAGTATAATGGGTCATAGGTGGGTTTTTATACTAGTTTTGGAGTCAATTAGCCATTAAAATTGGTCAACACCATAAAGGAAGGTTTTATGAAGAATTGACTATTTGACTAAGACTTTGACTGTTTGACTAAGACTTTGACTAGGACTTTGACTATTTGACTCAAGGCTTTATTTAAAAAAAAAAAAAAGAATTTAGAATCATATTATTATTATTATTATTTATATACATTTATGTATGTATATAAGTTGTGAGTTAGGATAAATAAAGACTTAGGCACATTTGTATAATATTAATGATAAAGGTGTAATAAAAAAAATATATATATATATAAGGGCTTTTTATGTATTAAATTTTTGGGGAAAATTTTGCGATGTTACAGTCTCCCCTACTTTTAGGAACTTCGTCCCGAAGTTAAAAGAAAAACACCAGGTATACAATTGGTCGACTACCGAAAACCTTGATAAAATTTCTCACTACCTTAACGTACCTGTAAATTTATGATTACGTTCCGGACCGTAATTATCAATTTACCTTACATTAGGGTTTTGCGTCCTTTTATGACTCTACCGATTGTTGAGCAGGTTCGATAGTCTCCACCAGTCGTTGAGCAGGTTGTAGGGCCTCTCCCGACTGTTGGAAAGACATGATGACCTCTACCAATCGTTGAGTAGGTTGTTTGGTAGTCAACTAATTGTTGTACAAGTAAGCAAGTAAGATTATAGATATAGCAATTAGTTCACATTCAAACAAGCATGCACTTAGATGTTATGATAATACTTGAATTTATTACTTGAATCAAAAAGTGTCAATACATAGAATTAAAAAGTAGACATCATTCAAATGGTGGGGTTTGAGGTTAAGTAGCTGGAGGGTCTTGATCTCGATTTAGTTTAGGGCATCGGTTACGGAAATGATTTGGGTTTCCACATTCATAGCATTGACCATAGTTGTATTTACCAGGACGATCAAGATTAGCAACCTGAGCAGGGTTGGTTGGTTGGTTGGTTGGTATTAGGGTTTGGGGTCTCACGACATGTGTTGACCAGATGGCCATACCTACCACAATTGGTGCACAGGCGACACATTGAAACAGTGGGGTGATGTCGATTGCATGTGTTACACAATGGAAAGTTTCTTGTATAGGGTTTCTTGTTAGAAGCTTGTGTAGTGAGGTTTACATTAGGATCCCTGGTCTTGCACTTCTGGTTCTCGGTAGTTACCGCGGCCACAATACTTGTTTTCTTGCCTAAGGTCCTGTTCTTTTCGTGATTTCCAACGCCATTTCCATGGCCGTTCCCATTCATTTGGATGACTTGAGCCAACAAGTTAGAAACCAGAGTTGTGATTTGTTGTGCCATTTGTTGGGAAATAATCGCAGCCAGTTGGGCATCAACACCTTTGTTCTTTTTTTTTTGTTGTTGTTACTTTCCTCTTGGTTTCCACCACTATTATTGCGAGTGCTGCGACGTGGAGACATGATCTGTAAGGGACACAATGAAGGTTCAATGTGGCATGAAATGAATGAGGTGATATAAGGAATGTAATCATTTATTCATTAATTAAAACGAATAAACGAAAACGTTGACTTATCAGAGATTCCAGATTTTAATAACATATGAAGACATGCTTTAGCCTATAAGTGAACACTCATCCCGAGAATTCCCAGGTAGGCATCCGGGTCCCTCGTCTGATTGGGATATATGCGCAATGCCAGCCTAGACAGAAGACTCAGAATACAGGCGTTCACCCTTCCAGATTGCACGTGTTCGTTATTAAAATCTAGAACTTCGACGAGATCTCAAGGTGGTTCAGGCTAAACCTGAGGATTTTGTCCTATTAGTCTAAGAGTAGATCCAATGGTGGAGAGCAACCTTCTTGTAAGGATGAAAGTAGGGATAAGAAGTAGGAGGGAGATAGAGAATAGCAAGTAAAAGAAGCATGTACTGGTTAAATCCTATGGTTATAGACTAGATTATTTTTCTAATAACCTAATTCCCTATAACCATGGCTCTGATACCAATCTGTAACACCCCAACCGATGGCGGAAACATCGGGATGTCACGTATTGATGATTGTTCAGTAGCTCATGGTGAATAATAAATTTCATTAAATAATTTAAATAAGTTACATACAATTGTTCTAAGAACTTGTACATCAAGTTGAATAAAACTATGCAAACATCTTCAAGCATCAATTCAAATCTTCAAGCAATTAGAACCTGAAACATGTTAAGTTGAAAATATTTTGGGTCAACAAAAGTTGGTGAGAATTACATAGGTTTTGATAATCGAATAAAATTGTTGTGCAATTCATGTGTCATGGCAATCTACTCCATATGTGAAAACATACTAGAAGTAAATCGAGTGCATAATCAACCATTGTGACTGTTGTATTGTGGTACATCCCATACGCTCATGGTTCACTCGTTTATATTGCAGTAACAAACACCCACGCAACCTTTGTAGGAGGCACGTATCCGGGTGGGATTGTCAGTCCAATAGATCTATCAATGTATACCGTTTAGCTGATGAATGTTTATGCTAGAATTGTGCTTACCCTAGTTGTAACATTTCGCATTTAACTATTTATACGTTACGGATTAAAACGACAAGCCCTATTATTTTTGGTGATATTTTGAACCCCTATACAATGATAATTATGTATATATATATATATATATAATAAATAATAATAATAATAATAATAATAATAATAATAATAAAAATAATTATTAGATTTGTTCAATTATGTTAAGCCCACAACACAAATTAACCTACCCTTTCTTTAAACTCGGCCCAGCCCACACACTTACCCAAACCCAAGACACCAAGCCCAACACCCTCTTAACCTGTTTAACAAAAAAAAAAGAAGAAAAGAGCTGCTCCATCTGAGAATCAAACCCGAGCAGCCCCGATGCACACCCACACACTTAACCAACTGAGCTACGAACGTTTTCTATTATGAACACAACTCGCTTTGTATAAAAACCCACCTTACGGTCTCCTCCTTCTTCCTTGCTGCTACAATTACGCGACCTGCAGTGAAGATACACATCCATCACGCATTTAATCCCAATTTTTGGAAACAAATTAACCGTGGTTTGACCGAAAATCAATTATATATCATTTAACGCACGTAATTATGTTGAAAACATCCCAAATTTAGGAATGTATTACGCGTTTATGCTTATTAAACGGGTCAAACCTAATCGAACTAATACACTAACGTTTGTATAAATTGAACACACTTTCATGCTCTGAAAATGCCGAAAAGCAAAACCCCTCTCTCAAATTATCCTAAAAACCTCTTATAATCTGCTCCTCCTTCACGTGTTTGACTTTTGGTTGACCGTTCAATCGAGCTCGTAACGTGTTTGTAAGTCTGATTTCATTCATGATTTTCATTAATCGGCCAACGCTCAGTGTTTACCCCATGATTAATTGGGTTAACATTGTGTGATTCGAATGATTGCAAAATCTAGGGCTTATTCTTATGTATTATATTGGGGAAGATGACATACGTTGGTTTTGTTTAAAAGGTTTTCGAAATAAAAACAAACATCAAATAGCCTCGTAGCACAGATGGTTCCCTTGTTGGTATTATGATTCAGACCGGCTGGAGACCCTAGTTCGAGTCCTAGCTTGGACACCCCTTTTTCTTAATTTCATTCCTTTCTTTTTATAAACCAATTTGTTATATATTAAACATTTTAATCTTATAAATTCATTTTTAAATATCAAAACCCTTTTATAAATTCTAAAAAAATTATTTTTAACAAATCTGATGTCAAAGCTTTATCTACAATTTTTATTTTTCTGAAATTTATTTATTTAATATTTATAATAATTAAATCAATTTTACACTATTATATTTATAAAAATCCATTAAAATATCAAAACGATCTTATAAATTTCCACAAAAATTATCCTAAGTTTTTATAACTTTAAACTTTTCAGAAATGATTTTTATTTCTGAAAAATCATTTATTTAGTATTTTTAATCAATTTTTGTTAGTTTTAATCATAATTAAATCATAATAAATTCAATTTTTGTTATTTTTGCACCAAAATTTTATACAAATTATTTCTGATCATTTAGAACAGAAATATGAATTTTAAACTAAAAATTATTTAATTTTAATATTTTTAAATATTAAAGTTAGTTTTGGACAATTTGTTATAAATAGATTAAATAATCTATTTTAAAGAAAATAATTTTATAAAAATTATTTTTATACTTTAAGCACATTCTTGTGACCATACTAGATTTAACATTTATAAAAAGATTTTTAGTTATTTATTTACTAAATTTCTCTCAATTGGCGAATATTTTTAATATTAATCAAACGAGCAATTATCCCCAATTCGAAGCCCTAGAAACTTATACATTTGTAGATTTGATAGACTTAGACATATTTATTACCTCATTATAGGGTGATACTTGATACATTTGGGCAACACACTATTTTCAACAGATATAACATTTTACCAAGGTGAGTTTACATAGCCCCTTTACTCTATTTTCACTATTTTCGGGGTGAAACATGTTTAAACATTTTATACTATCATTTACTCATATTTACTTGTGATTCAATTACAACATCATTCTATCATTTGACTGTAACAAAAAGACACAGTACAATCATTAACAATGATCAAGCCGCCTGTTTAGATTATAGCGCTATAGGTTTGACAAACCCATCCCCCGCATAGACTCAGGGATGATCGATAACAGTAATAACATTTAACTAACTTGCGAGTTAGTCATCAGTCGACACAAGGTTTGGTTGTACAAAGACGCATTGTTGCATGTCGGTATCATACTCTATCATCATACAACCCTGAGTGTTGTACAAACTATTGTTATCAACTATTTCTCAAAAACCTATGTAATTCTCACCAACTTTTGTTGACCCAAAATATTTTCAACTTAACATGTTTCAGGTTCTACTTGTTTGAAGATTTGCTTGAAGATATGTGCATAGTTTCATTCAATTTGATGTATGAAGTCTTGTAGAATTATTGTATGTAAATCATTTAAATCATTTAATGAAATCTGATATTCACCATGAGCTACTGAACAATCATCAATACGTGGCACCCCGATGTTTCCGCCATCGGTTGGGGTGTTACAGATTGGTATCAGAGCCATGGTTATAGGGAATTAGGTTATTAGAAAAATAATCTAGTCTATAACCATAGGACTTAATCAGTACTTGCTTCTTTACTTGCTAATCTCTATCTCCCTCCTACTTCTTATCCCTACTATCATCCTTACAAGAAGATGCTCTACATCACCAGACCTACTCTTAGACTAATAGGACAAAATCCAAAATCCTCAGGTTTAACCTGAACCACCTTGAGATCTCGTCGAAGTTCTAGATTTTAATAACGAACACGTGCAATCTGGAAGGGTGAACTCCTGTATTCTGAGTCTTCTGTCTAGGCTGGCATTGCGCATATATCCCAATCAGACGAGGGACCCGGATGCCTACCTGGGAATTCTCGGGATGAGTGTTCACTTATAGGCTAAAGCACGTCTTCATATGTTATTAGAATTTAGAATCTCTGATAAGTCAACGTTTTCGTTTATTCGTTTTAATTAATGAATAAATGATTACATTCCTTATATAATCTCACTCATTTCACTGTGTCTCTTACAGATCATGCCTCCACGTCGCAGTGCTCGTCTTAACAGTGGCGAAAATCATGATGAAGGAAGTAGCAATCACAACCACAACCACGATACTAACCACAATAACAACAACAACAATGGTGTCGATGCCCAACTGGCTGCAATCATATCTCAACAAATGGCGCAGCAAATCGCAACTCTGGTTCCCAACTTACTAGCTCAAGTCATCCAGTTGAACGGCAACGGGAACGGCAACGGCAACGGGAATGGAAATGGAAATGGACACCACAATGGGAATGGACTTCCAGCCTGTACCCTTAAGCACTTCAATTCTTGTAATCCCCCAAAGTTTAGTGGTGAAGAAGGAGCTACAGGACTCCTACAATGGTTTGAGGGTATTGAAAATACTTTCATCAACAGTGAGTGCCCCGATAACTTTAAGGTCCGTTATGCTATGAGTGTTCTTCACAAACGAGCACTCACTTGGTGGAATGAGGAAAAACGTACCCGAGGAGCTGAAGTTGCACTTACTATGACGTGGGATCAAGTCAAGGAGATAATGAAAGATGAATTTTGCCCACGTAACGAGGTCAAGAAATTAGAAGATGAGTTCCACACCCTTGCTCAGGATAGTGGGGAAAACCTTGCTTATAATACCCGCTTCCACGAGCTCAGCCTGTTATTACCCCATAAAGTCACTCCGCTACCTGTAGCCATCGAAAAGTATATCGGTGGTTTGCCCATGCAGATTCAAGACACGGTATGGGGAAGGAACCCTGCTACCCTTGAAGAAGCCAAACGTTTAGCAGCTACCTTAACTGATAATCACGTAAAGAACGGGACCTTAGTTCGGAAAGGCAATAAAACAAGTATTGTAGCCGCGGTAACTACTGAGAATCAGAAGCGTAAGGCCAAGGATCCTGATGTCAACCTCACTACACAAGCTTCTAACAAGAAACCTTATACAGGAAACCACCCATTATGTAATACCTGCAACCGACATCATCCCACTGCTTCAGTGTGTCGCTTGTGCACCAATTGTGGAAGGTATGGCCATCTGGTCAACACGTGTCGTGAGGCCCCAAATCCAAATGCCAACCAACCCACCAACCCTGCTCAAGCTGCTAACCTTAATCAATACAACTATGGTCAGTGTTATGAATGTGGAGACCCAAATCACTTCCGTAACCGATGCCCTAAATTGAACAGAGATCAAGACCCCCCAGCTACTTAACAGAAAGCCCTACCATTTGAATAATGTCTACTTTCTCTTTAATTCCATGTATTGCACTTTTGATTCAAATAATAAATTCAAGTATTATCATAACATCTGTGTGCATGCTTGTTTGTATATGAACTAATTGCTATATCTATAATCATACTTACTTGTACAACAATTAGTTGACTACCAAACAACCTACTTAACGATTGGTAGAGGTCATCATGTCTTTCCAACAGTCGGGAGAGGCCCTACCACCTGCTCAACGACTGGTGGGGACTATCAGACCTGCTCAACAATCGGTAAAGTCAAAAAAAGGACGCAAAACCCTAATGTAAGGTAAATTGATAATTACGGTCCGGAACGTAATCATGAATTTACAGGTACGTTAAGGTAGTGTGAAATTTTATCAAGGTTTTCGGTAGTTGGCCAATTGTAACCCTGGTTTTCTCTTAACTTCGGGACGAAGTTCCTAAAAGTAGGGGAGACTGTAACATTTCGCATTTAACTATTTATACGTTACGGATTAAAACGACATGCCCTATTATTTTTGGTGATATTTTGAACCCCTATACAATGATAATTATGTATATATATATATATATATATATATATATATATATATATATATAATAAATAATAATAATAATAATAATAATAATAATAATTAGATTTGTTCAATTATGTTAAGCCCACAACACAAATTAACCTACCCTTTCTTTAAACTCGGCCCAGCCCACACACTTACCCAAACCCAAGACACCAAGCCCAACACCCTCTTAACCTGTTTAACAAAAAAAAGAAGAAAAGAGCTGCTCCATCTGAGAATCGAACCCGAGCAGCCCCGATGCACACCCACACACTTAACCAACTGAGCTACGAACGTTTTCTGTTATGAACACAACTCGCTTTGTATAAAAACCCACCTTACGGTCTCCTCCTTCTTCCTTGCTGCTACAATTACGCGACCTGCAGTGAAGATACACATCCATCACGCGTTTAATCCCAATTTTTGGAAACAAATTAACCGTGGTTTGACCGAAAATCAATTATATATCATTTAACGCACGTAATTATGTTGAAAACATCCCAAATTTAGGAATGTATTACGCGTTTATGCTTATTAAACGGGTCAAACCTAATCGAACTAATACACTAACGTTTGTATAAATTGAACACACTTTCATGCTCTGAAAATGCCGAAAAGCAAAACCCCTCTCTCAAATTATCCTAAAAACCTCTTATAATCTGCTCCTCCTTCACGTGTTTGACTTTTGGTTGACCGTTCAATCGAGCTCGTAACGTGTTTGTAAGTCTGATTTCATTCATGATTTTCATTAATCGGCCAACGCTCAGTGTTTACCCCATGATTAATTGGGTTAACATTGTGTGATTCGAATGATTGCAAAATCTAGGGCTTATTCTTATGTATTATATTGGGGAAGATGACATACGTTGGTTTTGTTTAAAAGGTTTTCGAAATAAAAACAAACATCAAATAGCCTCGTAGCACAGATGGTTCCCTTGTTGGTCTTAAGATTCAGACCGGCTAGAGACCCTAGTTCGAGTCCTAGCTTGGACACCCCTTTTTCTTAATTTCATTCCTTTCTTTTTATAAACCAATTTGTTATATATTAAACATTTTAATCTTATAAATTCATTTTTAAATATCAAAACCCTTTTATAAATTCTAAAAAAATTATTTTTAACAAATCTGATGTCAAAGATTTATCTACAATTTTTATTTTTCTGAAATTTATTTATTTAATATTTATAATAATTAAATCAATTTTACACTATTATATTTATAAAAATCCATTAAAATATCAAAACGATCTTATAAATTTCCACAAAAATTATCCTAAGTTTTTATAACTTTAAACTTTTCAGAAATGATTTTTATTTCTGAAAAATCATTTATTTAGTACTTTTAATCAATTTTTGTTAGTTTTAATCATAATTAAATCATAATAAATTCAATTTTTGTTATTTTTGCACCAAAATTTTATACAAATTATTTCTGATCATTTAGAACAGAAATATGAATTTTAAACTAAAAATTATTTAATTTTAATATTTTTAAATATTAAAGTTAGTTTTGGACAATTTGTTATAAATAGATTAAATAATCTATTTTAAAGAAAATAATTTTATAAAAATTATTTTTATACTTTAAGCACATTCTTGTGACCATACTAGATTTAACATTTATAAAAAGATTTTTAGTTATTTATTTACTAAATTTCTCTCAATTGGCGAATATTTTTAATATTAATCAAACGAGCAATTATCCCCAATTCGAAGCCCTAGAAACTTATACATTTGTAGATTTGATAGACTTAGACATATTTATTACCTCATTATAGGGTGATACTTGATACATTTGGGCAACACACTATTTTCAACAGATATAACACTTTACCAAGGTGAGTTTACATAGCCCCTTTACTCTATTTTCACTATTTTCGGGGTGAAACATGTTTAAACATTTTATACTATCATTTACTCATATTTACTTGTGATTCAATTACAACATCATTCTATCATTTGACTGTAACAAAAAGACACAGTACAATCATTAACAATGATCAAGCCGCCTGTTTAGATTATAGCGCTATAGGTCTGACAAACCCATCCCCCGCATAGACTCAAGGATGATCGATAACAGTAATAACATTTAACTAACTTGCGAGTTAGTCATCAGTCGACACAAGGTTTGGTTGTACAAAGACGCATTGTTGCATGTCGGTATCATACTTTATCATAATACAACCCTGAGTGTTGTACAAACTATTGTTATCAACTATTTCTCAAAAACCTATGTAATTCTCACCAACTTTTGTTGACCCAAAATATTTTCAACTTAACATGTTTCAGGTTCTACTTGTTTGAAGATTTGCTTGAAGATATGTGCATAGTTTCATTCAATTTGATGTATGAAGTCTTGTAGAATTATTGTATGTAAATCATTTAAATCATTTAATGAAATCTGATATTCACCATGAGCTACTGAACAATCATCAATACGTGGCACCCCGATGCTTCCGCCATCGGTTGGGGTGTTACACTAGTCATGTTCAAGACATAATGCAACATAGAAAATACACATAGACACATTGATGATTGAATTGCATAAATGATGTTGTAACATGTTTCACCCCAAAAATGGTGATAAATAGAAAAGGAGCTATGTAAAACTCACCTTAGCAAAATGTTATGTCTCGTAAAAAAAATAGAATAATGTGTTGTGAATGTATGCGAGGCGAATCCCAAAGACTCAACAACGTAGCTAATCCAAATTGAAGAAAACGAAAAAGAAAGAATATCAAGCTTCCAATTCGCCAATTACAAGGGCTTATAATCAAAGCTTCAATTGTAGAAGTAATAGACTATAGAAGAAAGGTATGAGGGAAAGTTTAATCGGATTGAAACAATCGATTTAGAGGTGCAAAGTATAATGGGTCATAGGTGGGTTTTTATACTAGTTTTGGAGTCAATTAGCCATTAAAATTGGTCAAAACCATAAAGGAAGGTTTTATGAAGAATTGACTATTTGACTAAGACTTTGACTGTTTGACTAAGACTTTGACTAGGACTTTGACTATTTGACTCAAGGCTTTATTTAAAAAAAAAGAATTTAGAATCATATTATTATTATTATTATTTATATACATTTATGTATGTATATAAGTTATGAGTTACGATAAATAAAGACTTAGGCACATTTGTATAATATTAATGACAAAGGTGTAATAAAATATATATATATATATATATAAGGGCTTTTTATGTATTAAATTTTTGGGGAAAATTTTGCGATGTTACAAGATGGCTTTCGGTCCCGTGTAATCTTAATGTCAGAGGCGTGTGGAGCAAAATCGTAAGTTGCGGGTCACAGCTTATTTTGAATGGTTCGCCTTTCAATAATTTAATACAAGGGAAGGTGGGTGATGGTTCGGTTATCAACTTTTGGATAGACCCGTGGGTTAGTCGAATTCCTTTGAAAAGCGCTTACCCAGCTCTGTTTCGGCTCGACAGAAATAAATGGTTCAAGGTTGCGGAGAGGGTTGGCCATGACAACTTGTCGGGAGTTATGATGTGGGACTGGAGGGTTTATCCGAGTACAATTCAAGAAATGGAGGAACTGGTTGATTGTTTTCGTTTAGTTGCGGGTACTACTCTTTCTCAACTCCAAGATTCTTGGACATGGAATAATGTCCCTCTTCATGAATTAGTTGTGCATGATACTAAAAAGTGGATCACCAGAGATGAAGTAGGAGGAGATTTTGATCATTTTAGATGGTGTAAATGGGTTCTGGCAAAATGCAATATCTTTATGTGGAGAACTTGTATTGATAGGATCCCCACGAAATGGGCTCTTAGTAAACGGAATATATGGGTCGGCGATCTCAAGTGTAGTCTATGTGAAGATTGTGAAGAAACGACAGATCACTTATTCACTTCATGTTCGGTGGCTGATGGTGTATGGTCCGGGATCGCCCATTGGTGCCATCTCCCTCATATTTTCTTGTTTTCGATAAAGGATATTCAAAATTTAGCATCGCAGACAAATTTTAATGCAGCCAGGAAAGATCTTTTACACGGCATCTTTATTCTCACATGTTGGAGGTTGTGGAAGGCCAGAAACGAGAAGGTTTTTAAGAAGGCGAAAGTAAAAATTACTCAGATTATTGCGGATGTGAAATCGCTTAGTTTTTTGTGGTTTAATAGTAGGGCCAAGAAGGATAGGGTAGAGTGGAAGGCTTGGAGTCGTTTTTCCTTTGATGTAATGTAACGGTTGTTTGTGTTTTGGCCCTCGGCTATCTCTATCTTGGAGATAGGCAGTTTGGGTGGTGTTTAATGAAATATGCCCTTCAAAAAAAATCTATATATTTTAATTTTGTAGTGTTTAATAAATTGATTTCGTATGGAACATTGTTGTGTATATTTGGTATGGAGACAATACTCATGAAAGATACCGTTGTATTTGGTTTGGAAGATAATGTTAAATTTGGTATGGAAGTTGTAGCCGTTGTATTTGGTACGGAAGATACCATCATTGTAAAAGGATTGTTAATTTTATTTTCCTTTTACAACGGTTTGATAATCGTTGTAATAAGTAGATTCCTATAAAAATTATTGGTCATTTTACAACGGTTGTCAAACTCTTTTACAACGTTCAATTACTTTTTTAAAACAAAGCATTTAAAACGTTTTAGAACTGTTTTATAAGAACAAATTCACCGTTTTAAAAGCTATCTATTTTTTGTGCTAGTGAACCTCTACGTTACGTTAGGGTTTTTTTATGTAATTGTTTTTTTTTTATTTTAGTGTAATTTTTTTTAGTGTAATGTATTTTTTAGTAAAGCAATGTATTTTTGTTTTTATTTAATCTTAATGTTTATAAAAAAAATGTGTGGTAAATATTTAATATATTTGTTAAAAAAAACAACCGCTCACCTTGACCCACAACGGGATCAATTGATCAACCCGCGGCCGCGAGTTAGTGCCATGTAAGCGTCGATGTGGCAAAATATTATTCGATAAAGTCACGGCTCACATCTAGCCATAGCACACAATCTAATTAATTTTAGAGGTAATCTATTTATATAATAATTGAGGTCATCTAGGGTTGAATGAAGCCCTTAGAGAGGGTTTGAGGTATCCATATTGTATATGGAGCTCCAACTAACTCACTATAAATACTCTTTTCTAAACATAAATCTACACTACATTCTTCCATCATACTCTCTAACAAATCTTCCAACCAACATTCATCCTTCTTCTTCAATCGATTCATGGTATGATTTTGTATACGTTCTTTGTTCATACTATTATGCGATTTATTTAACAAAATTGATGTTGTTTGTTCATTCTATTATACGATTTCCTTAACAGATCTGAAAAACATTCTTCTTTTTATGTTTCCGATCCAGAAAACATTTCCCTTCAATCGAGTGAAGAAAAATATTTTCAGATCTGTTTTTGAAACAATTATTAAAGGAATCATAATATTCAGATGGTTGACAAGTAAATCTGTGTGTATTTGTTTTTTTTTTTTTTTTTTTTTTTTTTTTGCAGGGTCTCTTATGTTTTAGGTGTTGTACGGATCCTTTGTTGCTGGTTATAGTGGGTATGCATTATATTGCTTTCGGTTTATCGAGTATGAAATACTTGATTATTCACTTATTTGTATATTTTATTGTGGCAACCATTTTATCTTTTGTTTGTTGACGTTTTTAGGCGTGCTTATGAAGGAAACTGTATGATAATCGCTGTCTGCAACTTGAAACAAATGCAATGGAAATAAAATCTGAACTAGAAAACAAGATTTTGAATCTTGAAAATCTTCTCACGGAATCAAAGAAAAAGGTGAAGGAACTTGAAAACTTTACAGAATCCAAGTTTTCAATATTGGAAAAAGAAAGAGTGTGGCTACAAGAACTTCATGGATTTTCAATATGGGTCTCTTAAGGTTTGTATAAAAATTATGCATTCATCTTTGATAATGTTTGGTGCTTACATAACAGTTCATGTAATTGTACAAAATAGTATAATTTTGATGATAATATTTTGTGAACATATGAAAATTATATTTTTTTGAACAAAATAGGATGGGTTCTGAGTCGCTTAAGTAAGAAGTTTTGATGACACAACAAATTTAATCCGAGGAATGCATAAGCAAGAAGTTTTAATGACACAACAAATTTGGTAAATTTCCTGCTTATCAATAATTGCTTGTGATATATGTGATGAATGATATCATTTTCGTTGTATTTATATTTTCATGGATTCATGGGCACAAAAAGACTCCATTTCGTGCTACAATCGTACAAGAATGGCACTTTTAGATCCACTCTCGGAAGATGAATGTTCACCCAGATGTTCAACAGAAGTGTATGCCGGGATTCAGTGACCAGCCTTAAAGTTTTATGAATATATTGTATATTGTGAAGTTTGAATTGGCGAATAACTATTGTATATTTGTTACACAATGAAAACTATAACTTTTGTAAAATAATTTAATGAGATTGAATCATGCATTCAATTACCATTGATTATGCCATTATAATTATTATTACTAATTATTAATATTGACAAATTATGGTTGACATTGGCTCATGCCTTCAATTACCATTAATTATGCCATTATAATTATTATTACTAATTATTAATATTGACTAATGATAGTTGACATTGACTCATGCCTTCAATTACCATTGATTATGCCATTATAATTATTATTACTAATTATTAATATTGACTAATTATAGTTGACATTGACTCATGCCTTCAATTACCATTGATTATGCCATTATAATTATTAATATTGAATCGGATGTCTTGATGATAATGGAAACTTTTGAACTATTTGCAAAATTAAAGTCTGTATCATCGAAGCATTTTAATACTTAAATGTAATAGCCGAGATATATGCCAATATAAATCTTGGAAGCTTTGACCAAGATTTAATAACCTTTGAATGAGTTTGAAATAATGCAATCCCTTGATTATTATCATTGATAGACATGCCTATATATAATTACAAAGCTTATCTCTAAGAATGGTAAATACAATTACAATTGAAGCATTTTAATACTTAAATGTAATAGCCGAGATATATGCCAATATAAATCTCTAAGAATGGTAAATACAATTACAATTGAAGCATTTTAATACTCAATGGAAACTTTTGAACCATTTGCAAAATTAAAGTCTGTATCATCGAAGCATTTTAATACTTAAATGTAATAGCCGAGATACATGCCAATATAAATCTTGGAAGCTTTGATCAAGATTTAATAGCCTTTGAATGAGTTTAATAGGACAATTGAAGCATTTAATACTCAATGGAAACTTTTGAACCATTTGCAAAATTAAAGTCTGTATCATCGAAGCATTTTAATACTTAAATGTAATAGCCGAGATATATGCCAATATAAATCTTGGAAGCTTTAATTTAGCCTTTGTATACATAGGGTAGAAACGAAACACTTTAATAGGACAAAATCCGGTGATGATATTGTGGAGGCCGGATATCAAGCATTCAAGCTAAACACGTTTTTTTTTTTAATCTTTTTGAAACATAGAGCTAAAATGGGTACGTAGTCTTGAGTGGCACGTGTGATATGACTTTACTTTATAAGTGATCTGGTATCTTTTACCAAGTTTGCTAGCTGTTTTCTAATATATTTTGTCGTAAAAAAAACATAGTGCATCTAGCTTATATAAAAAGTTGATAAACAAAAATATAATGATTTACGGTTAATCTAAAATAATACCAAACATATAAAAGACAAATTAATTTGTTTTCTAGGAGAGTAGAAACTACCACATCAATACATGCAGACATTACGTGGATGTTTAGTTAACACGTGTCGTGCACACTATGTATCTTATTTTTAGAGAGTTCGATATCTCCGATAATTATTAATATTGAATCGGATGTCTTGATGATAATGGAAACTTTTGAACTATTTGCAAAATTAAAGTCTGTATCATCGAAGCATTTTAATACTTAAATGTAATAGCCGAGATATATGCCAATATAAATCTTGGAAGCTTTGGCCAAGATTTAATAGCCTTTGAATGAGTTTGAAATAATGCAATCCCTTGATTATTATCATTGATAGACATGCCTATATATAATTACAAAGCTTATCTCTAAGAATGGTAAATACAATTACAATTGAAGCATTTTAATATTTAAATGTAATAGCCGAGATATATGCCAATATAAATCTCTAAGAATGGTAAATACAATTACAATTGAAGCATTTTAATACTCAATGCAAACTTTTGAACCATTTGCAAAATTAAAGTCTGTATCATCGAACATTTTAATACTTAAATGTAATAGCCGAGATATATGCCAATATAAATCTTGGAAGCTTTGATCAAGATTTTATAGCCTTTGAATGAGTTTGAAATAATGCAATCCCTTGATTATTATCATTGATAGACATGCCTATATATAATTACAAAGCTTATTTCTAAGAATGGTAAATACAATTACAATTGATTACAGATTCAAACTCATTCAAAGGCTATTTAATCTTGGTCAAAGCTTCCTGATTTATCTTGGCATATATCTCCGCTATTAAAATGAGTTACAAGAATCATTAATGTATTTATTCCGATTGAGGTTCTCTTCGACAATTCCTTTTCAAAAAATTAAAGAGACATACCTAATTAATTTTGGATTTCAATAGCCCGGAGACAATTCCTTTTTAAAAATGGCCATGAAAAAATGTCAAGTTAGAAGAATCATTAATGTATTTTGTTTTTTTTTTTTCGGTCTATATATAATGCTTTTAATATAATGCTTTTAATATTAATACGTGATTTTTAATTTACCTAATTATGTTTAATATTATTCGGCAAATTGAAGATTCCGATTCAATATATATCGTAATATTCAATAATTAATGTATTTATTTATTGTTACGAAGATACACAATAGTACAAATGTATTAAGTTTATTTATTTTGGTTGATCACTATATAAGCAAATATGCCATTATAATTATTATTAAGACAAATAGCTCTAAACACAATAAATCCACCATAGTTATTCTCTCTGTTATCAAGCATTCGAGTTTGATCAAGGTAATTCGATATCCAAGTTTTATACTCACATTTAGTAATATTATACTCACATTTAGTAATATTATACCTATAATTCGAGTAGTGGGGTTGTCGAAGGCGAACGTTGCAATGTGTTGTGTGGTCATGTGTTGGCACGTGCGACCTTGACAACACCAGCTACGAACCGAGTTGTAAGCTATGAACGTATGTTGTGTTTTACTAAACCTCATTATTTAACAAAGTATTAGTTTGATCTCATATATTTTGTCGGTTAGAAAAAAATGATGTCTTCATGTTCCTTCTTATACCAAAATCTATCATCAAGAATTTCATATGTAAATAGTTTCTAATTGAAAAGGTATTTTCAAATATTAAAACATGTGTGTATGTGTGGATTGGAAAAAAGAAGGGGATTAGTGTGGTGGGTCATTAAAAAAGAGCCCATTTTACTAGAAATTCTTGATGCAAGTTACAAATTAGCCGATGTCACTTTGGGTTTTGTAATTATGTTGTATACAGTGAACCCAAATACACTATACAAATATGTTTTATTAAAAAACATATATTAATGTTTGAGCTTTGTTAACAAAAAATTCAGCATATCAGTCCTTTCGTCGGTCATGGCTTATTAAATAGAATGACACCAGTAACTCCAATTGAAGTCACATCTGATCCGCGTGGACGCTTTGAAATAGAGACAGACTATGAAGATGATGCTTTTTATGTGACTGAAGGTTGGCCTTTCATGAAGAAAGCTTTTAAAATAAAAAAGGAGCACATGATTGTTTTTGAAATCATTAACTGGGTATGATTATCTTTTAGAGCTAAAAGATTAACCTTCAATTAATAATTATTTTTCTTGCATTTTTTTAATGATTGTCAATTTTTGTGCGTGACTGAAACAGAGCACCTATAATATGTCGTTTTTTCTTAAGAACAAGCTTACACTTCCTCCTTTGGAAGTGCAGCCAAATGTTAAGGTGGAGTGTGAGGATGACCAGGTTAGGGATGAAGACGTAATTTGCCTTTCAAATGATCATACAAATAATTTAATGGATGAGGATGTTCCAGAAAACATTGCTTCGCCAGAGGATGAAGGTGTTGATGTGGTCTTTCGAGTTGACAACAAATACGTAAGTTTATTTATATATCTGTCCTTTTTTTGTGTTTTTTTTTCGGTCTAACTATTGTCCATAAATGTATACTTATAATTATATATTGTTTTACAGCGATTGAAAAAATTGTGGGCTCAACAACATGGTTTGGACACGAATGTTGATTTAACAGTCTTAGACAGCAATGGTGGTATGTGGGATGTTCAGGTTTATGTCAATGTTGAGAAGGGAAACGAACGGTATTCTATACCAGGGTTGAGGTATGTTGTTAAAGATAAGAAGCTTTCCAAAGGAGATCAGATGGAATTCAAGTTTTTCGAGGTCAAAAAGCAGTTGGTGTTGACAAACATAGTCACCACAGCCAATGCTTAACATGAGTTTATTATAAACAGTTATGCGTTTTATTAAAATTTGGATTCAAAGGTTAAGCAAATGTACCCTACGTTGCATTTTTTGAACTATTATTCGTATTACTATGACTATATTCATGTGTGTGTTTAAAATATCTTTTTCTTTTTTAAACAAACCTTATAATTCATTCAACGGAATGTCACAAATATATAATAGATAGGTCAAGATCAATGTTTCTTTATGTGGAAACATAGCATTAATTCAGTCAACACGAATTAATTTTGAATGCATTAAGAAAAATGTATTAAAAGACCAGTCAACACGAATGGCAGCATTTCATGCACTAATTTTGCTTATTTTTAATTCGGTCAACACGAATTAATTTTGAATGCAATAAGAAAATGTATTAAAAGACCAGTCAACACGAATGGCAGCATTACATGCACTAATTTTGCTTATTTTTTAATTCGGTCAACACGAATTAATTTTGAATGCATTAAGAAAAATGTATTAAAAGACCAGTCAACACGAATGGCAGCATTTCATGCACTAATTTTGCTTATTTTTAATTCGGTCAAGACGAATTAATTTTGAATGCATTAAGAAGAATGTATTAAAAGACCAGTCAACACGAATGGCAGCATTTCATGCACTAATTTTGCTTATTTTAAGTCTATTTTACTAATCAAGCTAAAAAATTCAATCATTCCATAATTATACTTCAACTATATAAGTAGACCAATACACTGCTTTTTCACATTCAGTTTTGTGTTTCGAATACACTCCTTTTTCACATTCAATTACGTTTTATGTGTTTCGAATACACTCCTTTTTCACATTCAGTTTTGTTCCAGACTGTGGAAGCAAAGACTTTTGTAAGTCCATTTTTACCATACCTGATTTATTTTGTTTTCTTAACAAACATAGTTCTTTATCATTGTATTTAATATACAATTATGCTCGCGTCTCTCTGTCTTTGTGTTCAAAATTGCTTTATTGAATTGTAATATAATAATAGAAAGTAGGTTACACACATTGCTGATGATGGTAGGTGAACCATCTCCATTTTATTTAATTTTATATAGATAGATGTATATCACATTTGGTATAATATTAAAAAAGATGAACTCATAATAACCGTAATAAATCATCTAAAAATCCGCTTTAAGAAAAATGTATTAAACATTGTAACACTATATTTTTGTGTTTTGCATTGTATATTTTATATTCTACAATTTCTTAAAGCGTAAAATACGTGAGTTTGTCAAATATTTTTCAATCATCAATACTATGTTTTTTTTTTAATTTTCAGGGAGCATACTTATTTTATTGAAGAAAAAAAATAACTTTTACAATGTCAGAACCCCCAAAAGAGATTTTTAGTTTACCGAAATCTAAAGTTGGTAACCTGAGGCGTAAATCTAACGGTAATCATTACGGTTTTTTTTTACATTTGTTTACATTGATATATGTTTATATTTTATTATACTAACAAATATTATAAACATGTATGGAGATATGAATACTGCAACAC
>CM054125.1:136662861-136703664 GCA_028751855.1 Ambrosia trifida
TTTTCGGGGGAGAAAACATGTGTTAAAACGATTATTTGGTAACTACTGTCATACTATGGGTTTCTATTGTGTACTACACAATCTTTGGAAGTCCCGGGGGGAACCATGAATGTGCGGGTTTGCACAACGGGGAAATGTGAATAGCGCTATTGGGAGTGACCAACCCCGCTCGTCGACTTGGAGGGTCGGCGGGTGCATATTGTCTCAAACAGGAACAACAGGAACAACAGGGTTACTACATTGGGCACACATTTGGTTTGCGAGTTAGTAATGGTTTTCCAATCGTGGTAGTAACAAAACATACGCCTAGCTAGCGTACACTGGTTTTCGATTTGTTATAGTATGTACAGGTTGACTTGGTACTTGGATTACAAAACCTGTAAACTCACCAGCATTTTTGTGCTGACGTAAACTTTTACATGTTTTCTCAGGTCGCTAAGGTAGCACCACTGGACTAGGGCGCACGCGTCTGCACGGCGTCTAGTTAGAGTTGCATGGTTTTCATATGTTGAACATTTGGTTTACTTTTGAAATACTGTTTTGAATAAGCTTCCGCTGTAAACGGGGATTTTAAACTATGTTGTGAAATTGCATTATATTCATTTAGACTTGTTTATTGTGATCGTTGGTTTGGATCCTGGTTTGTCATGCGCCTCGCGGTAAAACTCCGCAAGTGGATTTTGAGGGTGTGACATTCTCCTTTAGGAGAAGATGCTTAAAGGCATCTTTTCCTATGCCATCTTCGTTCATCAACAATGTTAGCTAGGATTTAAACAAAAGACTATCATACTTGACTTATAACTCCGTCAAGCATGTTACAATTAAACTATCAACCAACATAAAAAACGATACTAATCTAGAGAAGCATTTGTCACACAAACATGCACTAACAAACTCCCCCTTGACGAATGCTCTTTAGATCTTCAACCTTCTGCAGCCTTCAATCTTCCATATAGTGCCAACGATTGTTAGCATGGAACTTCTTCTTTACACATACGTCCACGACCCCTTGATAGCGATAGCCTTGATGCCTCCAATTATCTCTGTAGTAAATCTGCTGCTTGTACAACTTCCTCAAGTCAGCTCGAGACAGATTCGCTAGGTGCATCGGATCATTGACTCTCAACAGACACTTCTCATTATGATCTTCCATGACTGCTTCAGCTGTATCACTATCAACGTACCACCATTTGAGATTACCAAGGATATTCTGTGGCAACTTCTTCAGAGGAACACGCTTCAGACATTTAGCAGGCTTATAATACATCTTCATCCAAGGTTTATTAGTTCTTGGATCAATCCGTGTCTTGTCTTTAACCCACTTTCCTATCTGTGGTTTGAAGTGATTGAACTTCTCTTCTTTAACTTCATATCTCATGATCCTCTGAAAAGCTTTAACATAATCATTCTCACTTGGATTAATTAAATCACGTCTAACCAAGTCCCTAAACTCCAACAAAGGCAAAGAATTGAAGTATTTAACTCTAGGAGGCATGTACTGGATCCCATCATATCGCTTGATAGCGAACAAGTTCAACTCATTATCATAAAACCAGCTCACGATTCCACTAGTCTCATGTCTCTGACTCGAAGCATCATAGGACTTCATATACCTGATTGGCTTAGGCCTAGAGTTTTCCCATTCTTCCCTCATTCTTAACCACTTAGCTCTCCAAACTGCTTCAGGATCAGAACTATCAACAGGATCTGTATTCTCTTCTATGCCTGAATTAAGTGGATCTTCAGTCAGCATCCTCATCAGTAAATCAATGTGCTGCTGATCCTCTTCATTACCATTTTCTAAGATCGTCCCCGTATATAACTTAGTAGCTACGACCTCATCTGCCTCCTCATTTACCCCTGTATCACCTTCAGTAGAATTCCAATCTTCTCAGTTGTCTGGAATAAACTCGCCTTCCTCCAAGTCATACACATCAAGCTCAGACCCTTCAGAAAGTAATTCAGACTCTTTCAACTTCTCCCCAGCTTCATGAATTTCCAACAGAGAGTCAAAAGAAACTTCATCGTCAAAACCTGGAAATAGAATATCAACCGCCTCATGACTGAATAAGTCTATAGTATCCAAGGGTTGAGGCGTACAATCAGCCGTCCTCTTTCCTGGATCACCAGCATTAGTAACATCAACTCCAGCACCTGACTCCCCCTGAGTAGTAGCAGGCACACCAAGTGTTGTTGAAGCACTTGGAGGCTCACTTCCCGCAGAGCGGTTAGGATCATTGTCGGGATCATTATCGCTTCTCTTATTCCTTAATGCATCACCCTTACATCTCAACATCTCCCCCTGAGCCTTCAATTGCTTTATTATGTCAAAGGTCAACTCCATCTGAACCTCAGTATAATGAACAAGCTTGTTGATTGTTTGATTTGCTACGTTTAACTGAGCTGTCAATTCCTCCATGTAACACCCCAAAACCATTCGTTCGCCTAACTACGCCATTAGGCGTGATTAAATAACGAAACGAATTTAATGGTGGATGTTTTAATCAATGGATAAAAACGAGCTAAAACTTAACGATACCGACCAACCTAGATAGTGAAGTTATCTAATAAACATGGAAATGTAAACTTGAAGGGCCAATATGGTCAAGTTGATAAACTTGATTTAATATAGAACACACATGTGTATGTGTGGATCGACATTTTCATCAGGAGATGAAATATCCACACACAAAACACATACACTTCTCTAAACCTCAATTGAGCATGAATCAAAGGCAATTGAAGATCAAATTCGAGTGCATGAAGTGCAAATCCATCATCTAGGTCCTAACAAACCCTAAGGTAACCTCCAATTAAGTCTTGATGCTAAATTGGGAGTTTATGTGAATGATAAAAATCTAGGGTTTTGATAAAAACGTGAGATTATTAGTTGTTAGAGGTTTCTCTAGCTTTAGGGAGCCTCAATCATACCTAATTTGCTTACGAATCACATTCTACATGTATGTTTGATTCTAGTCATATGGTTATGCTAATATGTGAAAATTGGGGTTTAACCTCTAGGTTGAAACCCTCTATGTTTAATGATTTAGTTAACTCTTAGGAGCTTTCATAATGAGGAATTTAGGCTAAAAAGTCTAAATAACATGATATGATGATTATTAGGTAGATGGGTATGTTTTGATAAACTTAAACTCATGAAAATCAAGTGAATTTGGTGGGTGCACACCAAGTGTTTGATGAAATGCCTCAATAGTCTTGTTTGCAAATTGAGGTGATAACTTGATTTGGGTAATCATGGAATTACCCGCATATAAAACGTGAAACACGTGTTTAAAAGATGAATCACACCATACATGAAAAGTTTAGCCAAATGATAATTGGGAAAACGAAATAATGGTGTGAATAAACTCATGAGATGTGTTAGTTATTGGATATGATGACTAACTTAACTAATCTTATGAGTATGGTGAAGGTTGATCTTGTCAAGCTAGGTGCAAGCTTGGATGGAATGGATCAACGAACAAAACGGGTCAAGCGGGTATGAGCCTAAAGTGCAAGTAAATGGAAATGAATACAAGTAAGTTTTACTTACACTAGTAGTCTATAACATGGCTTAAGTGTCGTATATATATTGGTTATAAATCTCATGTATGTATTAGAGGTAAACCCCGAGGGGTGAAATGTATTAAATGAGTTGCCTCACATGAACTCATAACAAACAAGGTTTATGACGTATATTCGAAACAATGAGTTGTGACCGAATGGTGAAATTCTATCAAACGAGTCAATCAATAATGAGATGTGGAAAATGAGGTTTTAATCCAAATGGAATCAATTGAATGAAATTGTTAAGCATAATGTTAAATGGGTCAAGTTGTATCACTTGAACCATATGTAAAGACTTGTGTAATATAGTATCTTGAACTATGGGTCTAAACGGGTCAAATGGTGAAGTCTTCACCATTTGAGTCCAACACTTGATGCTTGTATTCCGAGCATTAAGCTTTATAAGGTTAAACGGATCAAATGGCAAGGTTTTACCGTTTGAGTTCTGAGAAAATAATGTGTCTAGTTAGAAAGCACGCAGGTACATGCACTTGCGCGTACACGCTTGATGCTAAGAATCATGGATGCTAAGCACAAGTTATGGATATGGTCAAGTCCACCCGGTAAGACTGTAGCTAATTAAACGCCTTCGGGCAAGGCAACAAGAGTACTAAAACTACCCACATGAAGCGTGGGTGCAAATCAAGTAAGTTATTTCCATAACTATGTCTAATGCGCGCTAAGGCGCTTAGAATCGACCACATTAGAACAATCTTGAGAAATGTTGAAAATCTAAGTCCGTATGGACTTAGAAGTTTTTAAACAAGTCATTGAGTCAAAAACATTGGATTTGAAACAAGAAGTTTCGCCACGAATGGCTAAATTGAAAGATTTGGTCATGAGGGGCATTTTGGGAATTTAAAGGATTAATAAAGGTTGATTCTAAGAATCTAAGTCGTAATGAAACAAATCGGACAAACGCTTTTGTTGATCAAGTGTCTAATGACTTGACAACTCAAACGGTATGCAATTTAAGTGGTCAAATGTGCCTTGTTTGAATTAAGGCCTTAATGGGTCAAATTGGGTAAAAGTCGCCATAAACATTCAAAACTAAGAACCGGATCATGGCGACATAAACCGGACCATAATTTCAGTCAAACAAAGGTTTATTTAGTCGGGAAGTCATTACTTAGGCTTCGGGAATCATCAAATGCGGTTGCGACATGATTCCCACGCTTAAAAGCCACCAAAATTACATCAGAAGCTTCGAGCGGCCGCGCGAATAAACCGACCGGCCGCGCGAATAGACCTGCATGTCAGCACGATCTTTAAAATTGCATATAAAATCGTAGAAAAATCGTTAGGAGGCGTTCTTTATATGCCTGGAAAGCTCTCGGAGCGTAGAACAATTCTCATTTGAAAGTCGAAGTCGGATTTTGGGTTTTAGAAGGGGTAAAAGCGATCCGAACAGCTGCTGCGCATAAGTTGCAGCAGTTTGTTCTCCTGATAATGGGCCGTTTGGCCTGGTTCGTTCCGTTTCGACGTGTAACGACTATCGTACTAGTTAAATGTTTCATTTGACCACTCACTAACCATTCTTTGTGTAATGGTGCTAGGTAAACATGTGATGGAAGTCCCGGAGCAAGGATCTAGTCGCGATAAGAGCCGAACACACCCGATCACCCATACAAGCTTCCGCACTAGAATCTAAGGAACTCCCGTTAAAACGCAACATCTTAAAATATGTTTTAACTATTAAAATGTAAAAATTTGTGTGAACCAAACATGTTTTTGATCTTAATGGGTTGACTTATAAAGAAAATTTCAAAGTTTTAATTCGGGAGTGGTTTAAGTAAGGTCCAAACCCGTATAATTTGGGCGTTGATCGCGTGATTACGGGTTAGGGTGTTACACTCCACCCGTCTTTCTAAATGAATAATCCGTTCGCTGTCTGGTAATGAAGCGTTAACAGTGAATCTGGGTAATTGTGGGAGGGGAATGGTAGGGGAGGATAAAGTAGTAGAGGGAGGAGTAGTGGTGGGGGGTAATGAAGAAGTGTGAGTGGAGTCAGTGAAAACGGGATCAGAGTGTGGAGTTATTAGTGAACTTGGAAGCGTAGAAACTCCAAGTGAAGATTCACCAACAGATCCATCACTAGTAAACAAGGCGGGAATAGGGGTGGTAGTAGTAGCTAGGGAGGTGGTAATGGATGTAGTAAGTGGTAGTGGTGGTGGTCGTATGGTAACTGCTAAGGGCGATGATGATACCAGTGAGGGTAAGTCACGAATAACAATACCTCCGCTTTTCCTCCGACGAGACCGAAGAGGTGGATCATAATCATCATCATCATCTGAATCTTTTGGCTGATAGTCTTTGTCAGTCTCAACATCATCTCTCTTTCTTTTCTCACCCACAGTGTCAGTAGGAGGGTCCAACCTCTGTGGTGAGTCAGCAACAATCAAACGTCCCGAACTAGAACGGCTATCATCATCAACATCTGGTTCCTGTACCTGTACCTGTACCTGTATATCAAGCTGAACCTCATGCGGTTGCTGCTGCTGTTGCTCAGACGGTTCAAACCACGCATCATTTGCCGGTGGTTGATAAGTAGAATTAATAAGAAAACCAAAAAGTGGAGTCTCTTGTGGACGCGAATGCCAGAAACAAGCGAATTGCCTCTAGCCTAGCAACTGGTGCAAACACTTCATTGAAATCTATCCCTTCCTGTTGATTAAACCCTTTTACCACAAGACGAGCCTTATTCCTGACCACTACACCATTGTCATCTTTCTTGTTTCAAAAAACGCATTTGGTGCCAATTTCCTGTGCACCTCGAGGTAAATCAACCAACTCCTAGACTTTGAGCTTCCTAAACTGAGAGAGCTCTTCTTGCATAGCTTCTACCCACGCATTGTCCCGAAGAGCCAATTGATAACTTTTAGGTTCAATTTGCGAGATAAAGCACTTCAAGCACTTGTTCACAATCCCTGAATCAACAATTCTTGCATACATGCAGTTGGCATTAGCAAAACTTCTCCGAGTCTGAATACCCGCATTGGGATCCCCCAGTATGAAGTCAACTGGATGAACCCTATTTGCGCGTATTGAAATTACAGTGTCTACCGACATATCTTCATCTAAATTGGAGCCAATATCTCCTGCAGCTACTTCATCATCAGTAGAATCTATCCCGAATGGATTCGTGAAAGGTTCGTCTTCAGTTTCAGTGACCTCTGGTGTAGATGAAGGCTGGTTGTTTCCCGAAGTGCTGGTACTCGCATCTGTCTTGGTCTTTTCTGCAGAAATCTGGACTATTGAACGAGGGGAAACAAAGTCATCATCGTCCTCATCAACAATCACTAGTTCTTCTTTCTGTGGTTCTGCATTAAAGGTATGAGGAACATTAAAAGACTTAAAAACTGAGTCATAATCGAACATCCAACTTGGTTCCTATGCACTATCTGGTGGTGAGTAACTTGTTATTCCAATATTAAAAGCAATTTCAACCACACCCTTTGTTTTATTCCAAACACGTTTGTTTGGTGATCCTGGGACATAACCAAGGAAGAATCCTTCGTCTGCCACCTCACCAAATTTTGGTTGGTTATTATTTTTCAGAATAGTGCAAGGCATTCCAAATGGCTCAAAATCTTTGATGTTGGGTTTACGACCGTTTAAGAGTTCATAACACGTTTTATTGTGTTTCTTAACGGTCAAAACCCTATTCAAGACATAACATGTTGTGTTCACAGCCTCCCCCCAAAAATGAACGGGAAGCTTAGAGTCAGCAAGCATGGTTCGAGCAGATTCAATCAAAGTCCTGTTTTTCCTCTCGGCGACTCCATTTTGTTGAGGCTCATAGGGAGCACTGAATTGATGTTCAATTCCTTTGCGAATACAAAAGATTGAAAATGTGCTGTTCTTGAACTCCGAGCCATTGTCGCTTCTGATCCTCTTCAGTGTGGTGTTGAACAGGTTCTCTGCTTGAAGAATGAAATTCATCAAGATTTCAGCAGTTTCATCCTTCGTACCTAAGAAAAACACCCACGAGAATCTAGAAAAATCATCAGTAATCACAAGGCAATAAAATTTTCCACCAATGCTCCTAACGTTCACTGGACCGAAAAGATCAATGTGAAGCGATTCAAAAGGAGCAGAAATAGAATTAACAGTTTTTGGGTGATGAGGCTTCTTGTGTTGCTTTCCCTTTTTACAAGGGACACATTTGTCCTCAATCCCAAAAATTTTTAAAGGAACACCCGTTACCAAACCGTGTTTTACAATGTAGTTTAGTTTCCTGAAATGGATGTGTCCCATCTTTCTATGCCAAAGAAGTGAGTCTGATGCAGATGCTTTGGACAATAAACATGTAGTCTCCGTTGAAGAATTGTCATGCATGCTCATATCCATGATATACGTGTCGTTTCTTCTAGGAGCCCTCATAATTATCCACTCTTTTGGAATTACTACTCCTGGTTTCAACACTAAACCTTCATTCTTGGTGAAGTGAACCGAATGCCCCTTGTCGCAGATTTGTGAGACACTCATGAGATTGTGTTTGAGCTCCTCTACATAGTTCATGTAACATCGCAAAATTTTCCCCAAAATTTTAATACATAAAAAGCCCTTATATATATATATATATATTTTTATTACACCTTTATCATTAATATTATACAAATGTGCCTAAGTCTTTATTTATCCTAACTCACAACTTATATACATACATAAATGTATATAAATAATAATGATAATAATATGATTCTAAATTCTTTTTTTTTTTCACATACAAGATTTTTTTTTTTTAAATAAAGACTTGAGTCAAATAGTCAAAGTCCTAGTCAAAGTCTTAGTCAAACAGTCAAAGTCTTAGTCAAATAGTCAATTCATCATAAAACCTTACTTTATGGTGTTGACCAATTTTAATGGCTAATTGAATCCAAAACTAGTATAAAAACCCACCTATGACCCATTATACTTTGCACCTCTAATTGTTTCAATCCGATTAAACTTTCCCTCATACCTTTCTTCTATAGTCTATTACATCTACCCTTGAAGCTTTGATTATAAGCTCTTGTAATTGGCAACATTGGGGCTACACATATTCTATTTCTCGAGACTTAATACTTTGCTAAGGTGAGTTTTACATAGCCCCTTTTCTATTTATCACCGTTTTTGGGGTGAAACATGTTACAACATTCTTTATGCAATTCAATCATCAAAGTGTCTATGTGTTTTTCTATGTTGCGTTATGTCTTGAACATGACTAGGGTAAGCACAATTCTAGCATAATCATTAACATTGATCAGCCGATGGTATACATTGATAGATCTATTGGACTGACAATCCCACCCGGATACGTGCCTGCTACAAAGGTAGTGTGGGTGTTTGTTATCGCATAACATATTCGAGTGAACCATGAGCGTATGGGATGTACCACATTATAACAGTCATAAGGGTTGATTATGCACTCGATTTACTTCTAGTATGTTTTCACATATGGACTAGACTTGCCATGACACTTGAATTGTACAAGTTTTATTCGATTATCAAAACCTATGTAATTCTCACCAACTTTTGTTGACCCAAAATATTTTCAAACTTAACATGTTTCAGGTTATAGCTTGCTTGAAGATTAGAGTTATTGCTTGAAGATGCGTAGCTAGTATTTTTCATTTTGATGTACAAAATTCTTAAAACAATTGTATGTAATTTATTTAAATCATTTATTGAAATTTATTATTATTACCATGAGCTACTGAACAATCATCAATACGTGACATCCCGATGTTTCCGCCATCGGTTGGGGTGTTTCAGATTGGTATCAGAGCCATGGTTATAGGGAATTAGGTTATTAGAAAAATAATCTAGTCTATAACCATAGGATTATAACCAGTATTTGCTTCTTTTACTTGCCATTCTCTATCTCCCTCCTACTTCTTATCCCTACTTTCATCCTTACAAGAAGGTTGCTCTCCACCATTGGATCTACTCTTAGACTAATAGGACAAAATCCTCAGGTTTAGCCTGAACCACCTTGAGATCTCGTCGAAGTTCTAGATTTTAATAACGAACACGTGCAATCTGGAAGGGTGAACGCCTGTATTCTGAGTCTTCTGTCTAGGCTGGCATTGCGCATATATCCCAATCAGACGAGGGACCCGGATGCCTACCTGGGAATTCTCGGGATGAGTGTTCACTTATAGGCTAAAGCATGTCTTCATATGTTATTAGAATTTAGAATCTTTGATAAGTCAACGTTTTCGTTTATTCGTTTTAATTAAATGAATAAATGATTACATTCCTTATATTACCTCATTGTCCTTCATTCAACCCATATCTTATTGAACATTCATTACCCAGATCACTTCCGTAACCGATGCCCTAAACTAAACAGAGATCAAGATCCTCCAGCTACCTAACCGCAAGTCTCACCATTTGACTATTGGTTGCTTTTATTCTATGTATTGACGCTATTTGATTCAAGTAATAAAATATTTGTCTGAGAGTTGTTACATGGTGCATGATTGTTTGAATGTGAACTAATTATATAAATCTATACAACTACAACTCATATACTGTGCTTGTTATACTTGCTTGCATAAACATGTTATCAATTTGCAACCTATGTGTATAATAAATGCTGCACTTAATAGAGGTCATCATGCCTTTTCAACAGTCGGGAGAGGCCCTACAACCTGCTCCACGACTGGTGGAGGCTATCGAACCTACTCAACGATTGGTAGAGGTCATTATGCCTTTTCAACAGTCGGGAGAGGCCCTACAACCTGCTCCACGACTGGTGGAGGCTATCGAACCTACTCAACGATTGGTAGAGGTCATTATGCCTTTTCAACAGTCGGGAGAGGCCCTACAACCTACTCCACGACTGGTGGAGGCTATCGGACCTGCTCAACAATCGGTGAAGATATAGAAGGACGCAAAACTTTAAAGTAAGGTAAATTGGTGATTGCGGTCCGGAACGTAATCATGAATTTACAGGTACGTTAAGGTAGTGTGAAATTCTATCAAGGTTTTCAGTAAATAACCAATTATAAACTCTAGTTACCTGGTAGTTCATTTAGTCTTTCTATAGTCAATCAACTCATGCATTTCTTTTAGGAGTCCTAAAACTTAAGATTCTTATTCTCCTTGCTATTTCAGATGAACCTAATCCAACCCTTAAAACTCACACATATCAAAACTCTTACCCAAATTATTTGAAACAGTTTATTCTGTTACCTATAAATTTATGTCATGCCTTAACTCGAAACTTCCCAAACCACCCTTGTCCTAATTTCTACCCAATCACCTTCAACCCTGTGTTTTCAATAAACTTCGGGACGAAGTTTCCAAAAGTAGAGGAGACTGTAACATCGCAAAATTTTCCCCAAAATTTTAATACATAAAAAGCCCTTATATATATATATATATATATATATATATATATATATATATATATATACACCTTTATCATTAATATTATACAAATGTGCCTAAGTCTTTATTTATCCTAACTCACAACTTATATACATACATAAATGTATATAAATAATAATGATAATAATATGATTCTAAATTCTTTTTTTTTTCACATACAAGATTTTTTTTTTTAAATAAAGACTTGAGTCAAATAGTCAAAGTCCTAGTCAAAGTCTTAGTCAAACAGTCAAAGTCTTAGTCAAATAGTCAATTCATCATAAAACCTTACTTTATGGTGTTGACCAATTTTAATGGCTAATTGAATCCAAAACTAGTATAAAAACCCACCTATGACCCATTATACTTTGCACCTCTAATTGTTTCAATCCGATTAAACTTTCCCTCATACCTTTCTTCTATAGTCTATTACATCTACCCTTGAAGCTTTGATTATAAGCTCTTGTAATTGGCAACATTGGGGCTACACATATTCTATTTCTCGAGACTTAATACTTTGCTAAGGTGAGTTTTACATAGCCCCTTTTCTATTTATCACCGTTTTTGGGGTGAAACATGTTACAACATTCTTTATGCAATTCAATCATCAAAGTGTCTATGTGTTTTTCTATGTTGCGTTATGTCTTGAACATGACTAGGGTAAGCACAATTCTAGCATAATCATTAACATTGATCAGCCGATGGTATACATTGATAGATCTATTGGACTGACAATCCCACCCGGATACGTGCCTGCTACAAAGGTAGTGTGGGTGTTTGTTATCGCATAACATATTCGAGTGAACCATGAGCGTATGGGATGTACCACATTATAACAGTCATAAGGGTTGATTATGCACTCGATTTACTTCTAGTATGTTTTCACATATGGACTAGACTTGCCATGACACTTGAATTGTACAAGTTTTATTCGATTATCAAAACCTATGTAATTCTCACCAACTTTTGTTGACCCAAAATATTTTCAAACTTAACATGTTTCAGGTTATAGCTTGCTTGAAGATTAGAGTTATTGCTTGAAGATGCGTAGCTAGTATTTTTCATTTTGATGTACAAAATTCTTAAAACAATTGTATGTAATTTATTTAAATCATTTATTGAAATTTATTATTATTACCATGAGCTACTGAACAATCATCAATACGTGACATCCCGATGTTTCCGCCATCGGTTGGGGTGTTACAGTTCACTCCTTCTAGGGTGATCTTGCCATTAGTGACCTTCCCCTTTCCTGAGATGCGCCCGCCTTTGGCGCCAGCAAAGTTTACAAAACCTCCATCACATTTGATAAATTCGATCAACAATCTTAACTCCCCTGTCATATGCCTGGAGCAGCCGCTTTCAACATACCACCAGTTGATAACCCTCCTCAGCAGCTCCTGCATTCACAAAGAAGATTAGTTAGAGTAGGGGACCCAAGCTGTGAAAGTCTTGGGTCGTCCCATTTCATCAACAACAGTGAACTCCCTCCAATATCCATCACTCCTTGCTGGAGTCCTGGATCTTGGTGGGCTGTTTCTGTTCATTTGGTCAAATTGCCTGTAGGGCCTTTGATTCTGAGAATTGTGATATCCTCTTTGATTCACTGGCCCGTTATTAATATTTTGAGGATAACTCCCTCTGTTGGAGTATCCCGGATTGTAATTATTTCTAGAAAAATGTTGGTTATTTGAATACGGTCTATCCCTATAACCATTTTGATTATTGTAATTATTCACAGAATTAAATTTGTCACCTTTTGGACTTTAGTGACGATGTTGCCTATGTGGTGGTTGGTATTTGTTGGCATTAACAAGAGGTGCCTGCTTTGGATTAACAGCACTAGAAGTGCTTGCCTGGCCAACACTCACCTGTCTAGGGACAAACACAGGCTTTTCAAAATTTTTGTTAACTGGTCGTTTGCCTGGATCCCTAGTCCCACCATCATGTTTCTTCTCTAATTGCCTTTGCAAAGATTTCTTTGCAGAGTTGCTCACTTCTTTCCTGCTTTCGGATTTAGCAGGAATCTCACCTTTCTTTGCATCAGTTGATGCAGTGTTGTCCTTCTTTTTGACAGTACACATGCTAGCTACATGACCCTTTTTATGACATTTAAAACAAGATCGCTTCGCAAGGGGCTTTTTGTACTGTCCCCTTGAAGTCGATCCCTCATTGCTAGCAGATTTAGGTGAAGTGTTACCAGAACATTCAGCATTACCCTGCTTGATTTCATCTGTTTTGGCTTCGCCTTGTTTAACAAATTTAGGATTTTTCAGAATAATTTTTGGTTCAGCCTTATTGGGTTGGGTCTTTGATTCAGTTGGGTTAGTTTTAACCGGATTAGTTTTATTAACCCCCGACCCAGTACTGTTCTTGAACACTTCACTTATTTCTTCATCCTCAGACACACTGGATGAACTACCACTCTCAGTACTGTTCTCATTTTCACTCACATCAACTTTCTTCTCATCTATCTTAGGTTTACAGATTTCTTCATTTACCTCCTTCTCAATTGGTAGAAACGTATAGTTTCCTGTTAGAGGAGGAGGCACATCTTGGTAACCTAAGCCACCATTTTCATCAATAAACTTCTTGGTGTCTCTTCCAGAGTCTATTAGAGCACTTATAAGATATTTTGAGCTGCGAACTTGATCTATTTGCCTGTTCAGATCGACTACCTTAATCTTAAGTTGGTCTATTTCAGCATTTTTCTTAGCGATTTCTTCTTGTTTATCAACTAGAGCCAACTGTGTTAGATTCAGATAATCTATCTTTTCACTAAGAGTGTATTTAAGTTCTTTTAGATCTTTCTTAGCAGCAGTAAGAGAAGTTTTTAGATTCCCTTCTCTAATCTTATTGCCTATATTAAACTCCTTTTCTTTATCTAGAAGCACAACTAATGATTTATTATGCTCAGCTACATTATCATTTTCTTTCACAAGTAACAATATACGCTCAGCATAATCAACACATTTATTACAAGCTTCTACAACTAGAGGTAGAGGAAGGAGTACCTTTTTCTCATTGGAGGACAAGTCTGCCATGTAAGCCATGAATTCTTTAGCAGACATACCCTCAGTTGGTGCTGTCAGATCTAGCACCTGAGCAGTTGACTCCTTAATTTCTTCCTCTTCAATCTTGGTTGCCTCAGCCTCTTCAGTTGTACTTTCTTTCTCTTCAGTTTCGACACCAGATTCTCCATCACTTTCAGACTTTTCTTCCACAATCTCAGCCATGAATGCCTGATTGCTTGATCCATCAGTTCCATCAAGCACACAACTCCAGTCATACGTACCATCAGGTTTTGCTACCATTAGAGCCTTAGGGCTAGTGTTGCTTTGAGATTGCCCCACTGACAAGCTTTCCCGGACAGTATTATTTTGATTCTGGTTCTGGTTCTTTGGTCTGGAGCATTCTCTTGCAAAGTGACCGAAGTTGTAGCAGTTGTAGCATTTCACTTTTGATTTGTCAAATCCGGCTCGACCTCCCACCAGCTTTCTTCCAGTTCTATCCATGAACCTTTTTGCTCTTCTGGAAATCATAGCAAGATTCCACTGCAAATCCATTTCTTCTAAGTCATCCGGATCTATTTGATCATAGTCGTCATCAAAAACTGCCGGATCGTTTATCTTCCCTTGTATGTAATTTTCGTAGGAAGCTACAAAGGAAGACAAAACTGCAAGTTGCTCTTCTGCTGATTTCACACTCATTGGCATAGACTTGCATGACTTGTGATTACATTTGGAGTCAGTGCTCTTTCCCTTGTCTTTACCTGAGGGAATATCCTTCACTTTCGTAGACTCACCTGAAACAGAAACAAAACAAACTTCACCATCAGAGTCCAAAATAATATTTCCCAAGTTATCACCTGAGAAGAATGCAGTTGCATTCCCACTGCTATTGGACGAGTCCTTGGATGTCGGTTTTGCATAGTAAACTCCCGGATCTTGAACCTGATCATATCCGGCATCCTTTCTCTGTATGGCCAAGTCATAAGCCCTCAGCTTCCCTATCACATCATCAAGAGTAGCACTTTCAAAATCTGGATTCTCTTTTATCAAAAGAGTATAAACCTCCCACTTTGAGGGTAGAGAATCTAGAATTTTTGTACTCAGTTCAGCCTCAGTATACGATATACTGTGATTCCCTAATTCAGTCACAAGATGATAAAATCGTGTTATAATTTCCTCAAGAGTTTCTCATTTCATTCCCCTGAAGACAGCAAATTGCTTCTTCAGTAAATTGGTCCTATTTTTCTTGACATTATCGTTTCCTTCAAATCTTCTCGCGAGAGCATCCCATAATTGTTTTGCCTCATGGTATTTTTTGAAGGTATGCAAAATCTCCTGGGGTAGACTCATTGTGATGGCAGCATGAGCTTTGTTTTCAGCTTCAAACATAAGCTTATCTTCTTCTTCCATATCTTTAAAGACCACTTCCACAATTCTACCTTCTACATTTCTAGATGGTTTGAAATATCCATCTCTAATGCAAATCCATCCTCTCATCATATAAAACCTTGCCCATTCTTCAAACCTGTCCTTCCACCAATAATAATCGTTAACTGAAATCATTTTAGGTGGTGAGTTTGACTTGCCTACTTCATGGTCCATTTCCAACATCTTGTTTAGAGTTGACATTTTTTTTTATTTTTTTTAATATGAATTAAATTAATATAAATGTCCAAGATCCAAATAAAGGTCCAAAGTCCAAGTCCAATGCCAAACGTTCAACTTCTAGTAACTGTTAAAGTCCACGTTTTTTTTAAATTAACTGTTAAAGTCCAAAAGGATAGGGTTCAATACATTGGATAAAGAGACAGGTCAAAAGTCAAGGTGTGGTACGAGTATGCAGTGCGAAGATAGGTGGATGAATCTTATGGAGAAGATGCTCGAAGGAGAAGATGCTTGTAGGAGAAGATGCTTGAAGGAGAAGATGCTTGAAGGAGAAGATGCTGTAGGAGAAGATGCTGGGAGAAGATGCTGGGAGAAGATGCTTGAAGGAGAAGATGCTTGAAGGAGAAGATGCTGTAGGAGAAGATGCTGGGAGAAGATGCTGGGAGAAGATGCTGGAGAAGATGAATCAAAAAGAAAGAGAAGATAGTCTATCTTCTCCTCAAGGAGAAGATAGAAAAGATACTAGTATATTCTTTCTGTTCGCTCACTGAGATCTTATGAACTTTTGAAACAAAATCAATCTAACTGTAATGTCCGATTATCACTATAAAAATTAAACTAAAATTTATTATTATCAAAGTCGATCGGTTTTGTTTAATTTTTATTTGATAATTTTAAACATATTAGCAAGATTTATTAATCCAGATGGTTTTAGATGAATAAACACAGAAGATTCAATTTTTGCAACAATCAAGCTTGAACCGTACAATCGAGCGTAAATGCTCTGATACCAATTGTAGGTCCTTTGAATGGATCGATTACAAGCCAGATCAGATCTATCAAGGTGCGGAATCCCTTGATAGATGTTTATGCAAACTAAGAATCAACACGAACGAAGAACACGATGAATAATATAAAACCGGCTTGTCTATTGATATTATTTCAGTGGGAACAAATATCAATTACAAGCTTGCTAACCAAAAACTCTAACTCTAGCCTACACCCCATGCACCTATTTATAGTGCATGGGCTGAACGAAGAAGTCCATGAAAAGATTCCTTCTCTAACTTCTCCTTCAGGAGAAGATGCACTAACTTCTCCTTCAGGAGAAGATGCACTAACTTCTCCTTCAGGAGAAGATGCTCTAACTTCTCCTTTAGGAGAAGATGCTTAAAGGCATCTTTTCCTATGCCATCTTCGTTCATCAACAATGTTAGCTAGGATTTAAACAAAAGACTATCATACTTGACTTATAACTCCGTCAAGCATGTTACAATTAAACTATCAACCAACATAAAAAACGATACTAATCTAGAGAAGCATTTGTCACACAAACATGGACTAACATTATTATTGTAAATTTGACGAAAGACGAGGGTGACGGATGTCACAGGCTCCCCTACTTTAGAAAATTTCGTCTCGAAATTTCTTTCAAGTGAAGGTTTCTGGTGTACGTGTGCATGTTATTGATGAAAAACAGTTACGAATTGGTCCAAGAAAGGTTTATAAACTCGGTTCGTAGGGTTCCTAAAAACAGGTATAAGATTAACAGAAAATTTATAACGTTTAGGTTCAACGTGCAATTATGGAGCATAAATTTTATAAGAATAAGATTACCATTAGCAACCTCCACAGCAAAAGGATGGGTAAGGTGAGGACAAGTACGAGCAAGTAAAGGTTCAACTTCTAACGAGACAAAACTCCTATCCATACCGATATCAAAATCGAAGCATATAAGTTAGTAATAAGAAATGTACCATTGACAACGTCGTTGGTAGCTTGATCTTGGTTAGCGTTGATGTTGAAAGCACGACCACGAGCTGGAGCTGCTTGGATTGCTGGAACTGCTGGAGCTGCTGGGGTTTGCTGACGAGACTGAATAAAAGCAATTAAATGAGGACACCTATCTTGCCTGTGGTTAGGATCACCACAAGCATAGCAAGTTCTGGGTTGACCAGTCCTCTGGTTTTGAGCATTCCCAGGCTCAGTTTCCCGACAGTGAGAAGCAGTGTGACCTGCTTTGCCGCAAGTGTCACATTTATAGCAGGGTCGAGTAGTTGGATGGTGAAAGTTGCATGTAGTGCATTTAGGGTAAGAACCCGAATAGTTTCCCTGAACCTTCTGAGTTTGGGGTGCAGTAGATGTGTTTGCAACAGGAACCTGGTTAAGGGGTGTAACAACAGCATAGTTCTGGTTTCCACCTTTTCGTTTCTTATTGGAACTAGAGGTAGAGACAGAGTTCGCTTGAGACGGTTCAGTGGTAGCAGGGGTTTCAGTAGATCTTTTAGTACCCTTACGAGTTAGAGTACCATCCTTGACATGCTTGTCAGTAAGAGATGCTGCGAGACGAATGGCATCTTCTACAGTAGCAGGTTTACTTCCTATAACCGAATCATGGATCTGAGGTGGCAGTCCCTCAATATACTTCTCAATAGGCAAGGATACCGGGGTTACCATACGAGGAATCAGTAAGCTTAACTCGTGATAACGGTTGTTGTAGGGAACATTGTTTCCACTATCCTGCTTAAGGTGATAGAACTCATCCTCCAACTTCTTCATCTCACTACGAGGACAGAACTCAGTGGTCATGGAGATTTTGAAATCATCCCAAGACATAGCTAAAGCAGCTTCCGTCCCTCGAGCATGTTTTTCACCATTCCACCAAGTGAGCGCTCTCTTTTGAAGAACACCCGTGGCATGACGAACACGTAGGTTGTCTGGACAGTCGCTATTAATGAACGTATTCTCCATACTTTCGAACCATTAAAGTAACCCAGTGGCTCCCTCAGTGCCATTAAATTTGTTGGGATGGCAGGAGTTGAAGTGCTTGAAAGTGCACTTATTCTCACTAGCCCCACCATTTCCACTTATATTCCCGTTAGAGTTCCCATTCGAGCTACCGTTCAGGTTAAGGTTTGGAATAATAGCATTAATGATGTTGGGAACAAGTGTTTCCAACTTGTCATTGAGCATGGTCGCGATACGCTGATCAGATTTCAGTTTAGCCTGACGCTTCGAGGCTCTCTTACGAGATTCGCGATCAGACATCTACAAAAGTGAACAATAATTATGAGATTTGATTCAAAAAATTTTGGAAATGCCATAGTTTATATCAAGACAAGTAACACATAACATGGGATATAGTAATTATAAATTGATTTAAGAAAAATTATGAACATTATAAAGAAAATCATGATAAAACTTCAAATGAAAAACAATACCAAGTATAAAACGAGATATAAGAGTGTTTCCAAAGAAACTGTTGACTGACTAAAGTAATTGAAATATTATTAGTGACTTGTGGGGGCGTACTTTAGCCTATAAGTGAATGCTCATCCCGAGAATTCCCAGGTAGGTAAACGGGTCCCTCGTCTGATTGGGATTTATGCGAATTACCAACCTAGACAGAAAACTCAGAATACAGGCGCTCACCCTTCCAGATTGCACGTGCCCCGTCACAAATAAATTAAAACTCCAGCGGATCTTGAAATGTGGAAATATATATATCCTTGAGATGTGGATTTCACTCCTAACTCAAAGATATACTTCCAAATAGTAAAAATATGATGGAGTGAAACTGGTCACTAAGATAAGGATATCACTCCTAGCTTAGTGAGTAAGTTTCTTTTGGAGGGATAGATTCCTTGAGATTTGGACGTCTCCTATCTCGAAAGGAAAATATTCCAAGATAAATAAATAAATAAATAAATAAATAAATAAATCATATAAAGAGTGAAACTATTCACCAAGGTATAGATATCACTCCTAACTTGGTGTTTTCGTTTCATTTGTAGAATTAAATCTTCCTCGAATATAATGAAAAGTAAAAGGAGAAAATATATCTAAAGAAATATGAGAATAAAAGAAAACATATAATAGGTAGCTTAGTTATAGTCTAGGTCAAAAGCATTTACTAATAACCTAATTCCCTATAACCATGGCTCTGATACCAATCTGTAACACCCCAACCGATGGCGGAAACATCGAGGTGTCACGTAGTGACGATTGTTCAATAGCACATGGACTAAATTGTAAATATTAATAGCAAATAACTTCCATTATCCAAAAAGGAAATACAAAAGTCTCAATAAAAATCCAAAACATAGTTCAATAAATGTTCAATCTTTTATTTAAGCACTAGGTCCAGCCTAAGCGTGAAAGCATGTCAGATCAAACGTCACTTGAAACATGTACAAAATAATTTCGTCAACACATATAATGTATTGGTGACTACATCCGTTTGATATATATAGTAAAGTAAAATTTAGCAATTCGTGTGTTATTTTGCAAGATGTAATAAGTAGTATCCGGGTCAAATCAACCCTATGAAAGAGAAGCAGATATATATAGTATGCGCTAGTAGTAATGTAATACATAGCAATGACGAGGACTCTCAACAGAGTCACAAGGGTATAAACCATAGTACTATTCATTGAAATGCCAGGCCGCAACGGTTAATGATTTGACAGGTCATAGATACACAAAATGACACAAGCAAACACACATAAGAATTGCTATTTTAGTAAAAGGAAATATAAACTTGATAGTAAGTACATGAGTCACCCCAAAATAGTAAGACAGTAAAAAGGGGAAAGATATACTCACAGTTTGCGAAAGCGATCAAAATCCACTTAAGCGGTTGTGAGCTAAGTAGTGAGAATTCCGAGGAATTCAACCTATAACGTATATGAATTCTAGTAAGGTAAAGTCTACAAAGTCTAAGGTATCTAGGGTCTAAGGCATTAGGGTTTGCTAAGTCGATTTGGGGAATTAGGGTTTTTATGATTAGTCGAATTAATGTAAAAGTTGTATATTAAAAATAATATACCAAAGTTTGTAAATATGATTTAGGTAATATAATTATTACCAATAAAATATTTAGATCAAATATATTTGAATAATTATGACCAACTAATCTAGTTAATTACTTTAACTAATTATTATAAATAAATGCAAATATTATAAATGTATAAATAAATATTTATGTGTTTCACAATGATCTACAAATGGTAAATAAGATTTTTTTTAAACATGAAGCATTTCTATTTTATAAGAAAAGTATTCATAGAATATTTATTTAATAGTACAAATAAATAAATTATTAATTTTGTCTAATTAATCATAAATAAGACTAATAATTCAAGACATGATCCAAGAATGCTATTTTTATAGAAAATGGATGATTTCTGATGTAAAGAAATGAAAATAATTTTACCATAATTTTTATAAACTTATTTATATTTAAAACTGATTTGATGAGATTAAATCATGTTTAAATGATTAAAATTTGGAAAATCAATAAAAATAAGTGTTTTATGTACCAATAATTTTTATTTCAGTTCATGATAATGAGAAATAATTACTCAAAAAGTTTGAGATGAAAATCATCAAAAATGAATTTTTTATCAATTAAATATGATTAAAACAATTTAATTCAATAAAAATACGAAAATAATAATTTTTTCAGAAAACAAAAATATGATAATTTTCTATGATAAGTCAAGAAGCTATACCTAAATTTTCATAATTTTTGGGTAAAAAATGGATTTAATATGAATATTTCAAAGTCTATATAATATATATATTTTAAGATGAATAAAAAAAAGAAATAGTAAAAAAAAAACACAAACTTGCGTTCCAGGGGACTCGAACCCGTCCCCTTTCCTGTGCATATCACACGCATAACCACCAGACCAAACACCAAGTTATTGATTTTACTCAGATTTAAATATATTTAACCTGTTATTACAAGTCATCTTCTTCCCCAATTAACTTTACATAAACCCTAACCCTAGCCCTAATTCTAATAACCCATATATATACCCGATTCAAAGCTGTAATAGAGGGCTCTTGTAGAGCATGATGTAAGAAATAAAACGGCAATAAAAACAAGGACTCACAAAAGTGTTTAAGGGCCGATATGGAAGCTTCAAGACCCGCACAAAAATCCGACCTTTGGACTCGTTTCAGACGCGTATTTTTCGTGGGTTAGATTGTGTGGATGTGCAGCAATGATTTGCAAAGGTCTATTTATAATGTCATGAACAAGAAACGCGCCATTGATTATAGGCGACGGTTTCAAGCTTTTCACAATTAAAGCTTGGTTAAAAACGCGTTTAAAACTAAATTGCTAGCTGAAATCTCATTATTATGGATGGAGAAACGTAAACCCACCTTAATTAGGTGTTAAAACACCAAGGAAAACCAAAAGAACAAGTTGCCGGAAATAAATTCCGGCCGCCGGAAGTGGGAGTGGCCGGAAAAACGCAAAGGGAGAGGGAGAGGAAGAAAAGAATTTTAAAACTTTCAGATTTTGACAATTTGGCCCCTCATGTTTAACATAGTTAGTTTTGTTAAATTTTAGTTACTTTTTCCTTTATAAAAACTTAACCAAGTAACTAAATTAACCTATAATGTTTTTAAAACTTTATAAAACTCTCTAAAACTTGGAATTTTTTATAAAATCCATTGCGTAAACGTTTCGAGATACGTATTTGACTAAAAACCTATACCCGATCCATAATAAATATATATATATATATATATATATATATATATATATATATATATATATATATATATATTTGTTTGTTCTAAGATTAAATTTGAAAACGACGAAACTTACAGGGACTATAATGAAAATATTTCAAGGGTTATTATTGTAAATTTGACGAAAGACGAGGGTGACGGATGTCACAATTAGTTAAGTTAGTCGTCATATCCAATAACTAACACATCCCATGAGTTTATTCACACCATTATTTCGTTTTCCCAATTATCATTTGGCTATACTTTTCATGTATGGTGTGATTCATCTTTTAAGCATGTGTTTCACGTTTTATATGCGGGTAATTCCATGATTACCCAAATCAAGTTATCACCTCAATTTGCAAACAAGACTATTGAGACATTTCATCAAACACTTGGTGTGCACCCACCAAATTCACTTGATTTTTATGAGTTTAAGTTTATCAAAACATACCCATCTACCTAATAATCATCATATCATGTAATTTAGACTTTTTAGCCTAAATTCTTCATTATAACAACTCCTAAGAGTCAACTAAAGGTTACTAGATATGAGTGGATTCAACCTAGAGGTTAAACCCCAAATTCTACACATGAACATAATCATATGATCAAAACCAAATACACATATTAAGTGTGATTTGTAACTAAATTAGGTATGTTTGAGGTTCCCCAAGACTAGAGCAACCTCTTTTAACCATAAATTTCACGTTTTATCAAAACCCTAGTTTTTGACCAAATCAAAAACGGGTTTTAACATCAAATAGAAGGTACCTTGATGTTCATTAGGCCTCAGATGACTTGTTTCTTGCTAGAGCATCGAAAAGCCCCTTGATTTGGCTTGGATTCAAGCATGTTCTTGAGTGTTTAGGGTTGGAGGTTGAAGGAGATGTGTTCTCCTGATGTATACACGCACACACCCACATTGTGTGTGTTTTTATTGTTTTATTTTTGCATTAATAAAACCCACTTATCATATTGACAACTTTGGTCCCTCAAGTTTAGTCTCGAGTTGGTTTCTAGATTGTTACATTAACTAGATTAGTCTCTAGTGATGAGTTTAGCCTCGTTTTATTATTTTGCTAATCACGCCTAATGGCGTAATTAAGCGTAATGGATGATTTTGGGGTGTTACACCAATCTAGCCTTGTATCTTGGAACTTCACCTGGTTTGACCCCTTCTTTTACTTTGTAGATCCATTTACATGACACAAGCTTCTGATCTTTTGGCTTATCTACCAAAATCCAAGTACCATTCTTGTACAAAGATTCCATTTCTTCATCCATTGCCCTGCTCCACCTTCCTTTTTCAACAGAGCACATGGCTTCTTCATAGGTAATGGTTCATAGATGCTTTCATTCTCTGCAGTCATAAAAGCAAATGCAGAAATGTCTTCATTATCTCTAAATCTTAAGGGCTTCACAATCTGTCTTCTAACTCTATCTCTGGTTAAACAATAATCATTGACTACCTGATTATCACCTAAGCTACTCTCTTCAGATTGCTCTATCACATCTTCTTCCACTGGTGGCTCCACCTCAACCTGAACCTTCTCTTTTTCACTACTCATCTTTTCAGTTTTATTCCCAAACAAACCTTTATACAGCACATCTTCTTTGCACTTCACATTTCTAATCACTATTATCTTTGGGCTAACATTATCAAGCCTCCAAAGTCTATTGCTTTTAACTCCTTCTGTGTATCCCATAACAATACACTTTTGTGCTCTTGGGTTCAACTTATCATCACTAACATGAGAGTATACTAGAGAACCAAAAACTTTCAGGTCTTCATATTCAGGCTTGACACTAGTCCACATATCCATAGGTGTCTTCATATCTATTGCAGATGAAGGACACCTATTGAAGAGATAGGCTGGTGTTGACACAGCTTCACCCTAAAACTTCTTAAGTAACCCTGCTGTGACCAACATACATCATACCCTTTCCAATAATGTTCTATTCATTCTTTCAACTAAGCCATTTTGTTGAGGAGTCCCTGGTATAGCCAAGTGTCTAGCTATACCATTCTCTTTACAAAATTCATTAAACTCCCCTGAACAAAACTCCAACCCATTATCTGTTCTTATTTTCTTTATCTTTCTATTGGTTTGATTTTCAACCAAAACCTTCCATTCCCTGAACTTCTTAAAAGTATCACTTTTACTCTTAATGACATATACCCATACCCTTTCTTGAATAATCATCAATAATAGAAAGAAAATACCTGCCCCCTCCCATAGTTTCTGTTCTTGCAGGCCCCCATAGATCAGAATGCACATAATCCAAGATACCCTTGGTTATATGCTTTCCTTTACTGAACTTAACTCTCTTCTGTTTCCCCATGATACAGGCCTCACAGAAACTTATGTCACAATTTTTCAGATCACCAAGCACTTGTTGTTTCTTTAACTCAACAAGTCCTTGTTGACTGATATGGCCTAATCTTTTATGCCATGTTAGGGCATCATTATCTCCTTCTTCACTAGCCATGGAAACCAGTCCAGCACCAACAACATCACCATCCAACAGATAGATATTGTTGTCTGTCCTGGTTCCACTCAACATCACCAGGACCAACAACATCACCTTTAATTACCTTAGCCTTACCATCTCTCAAACTGACATGGTAACCATTCTTTTCTAAGGTACTAAGTGATAATAAACTTCTATTAAGACTAGGAATGTACCTGACATCTTTAAGATCAACCTCCATTCCACTTTTAGTTCTAATAGTGACTGTACCATAGCCTTCTACCTGGTAGGGTCTATCATCTCCAAGTTTCACTGATCCCATATTCTTTGCCATCTTCAAGTCTCTAAAGAACTCCTTGACAGGATTCATATGAAAAGAGCCTCCTAAATCCATCACCCACTTCATCTTGATTCCATTCACTGTTACAACAAGAACATCACTTCCTTCACTTGTTACAACAAGAACATCAGCACTATCATATCCATCTGATTGATCATCAGAGACAAAATGACTATTTTGCCCTTTTGAACCTCTATGATCATATTTCTTTTTCTTTAACTCAGGACAATCTCTTTTCAGATGTTTTTTCGAATTACACAGAAAACATCTTCTCTTAAATTTGCTTCTTGACTTAGACCTTGAATTCTTCTGATTATTACTTCTTTGATCTGGCCTCCCTCTTACAAATAAACCATCTCCACCTTCTTCTTTTTGGATCTGATCTCTTCTTCAGTTCCCTAGAATTAAGTGCAGACAACTTTTCATTCATTAACAATGTTTCTCTTCCATACATCAGTGTTTTAACAAAGTGTTCAAAACTTGATAGGCAAAGATGTCAAGAAAATAATGGCATGATCTTCATCTTCTAAACTTACTTCAATATTTTCAAGATCCAATATCAATTTATTAAATTCATCAGTATGATCCTCAAGACTCTTACCAGATGCCATATAGAACGTATACAACCTCTTCTTAAGATACAATATGTTGGCAAGAGACTTAATCATGTACAATGACTCTAACTTTACCCACACACCTGCTGCAAAGGCTTCTTTAGACACCTCTCTTAATACTCTATCACCAAGACTCAATATTATTACACTATGAGCCTTCTCTAGAATATCTTTCTTCTCTTTATCAGTTTAACCAACAGGCATGTTATTCTCCCCCAATAGAGCATCATTGATCCCTTGATGAACCAATAATGCCCTCATATTAACTCTCTAGAGACTAAAATCATTCTTTCCATCAAACTTCTCTATCTCGAACTTAGTTGACACCATTCTTGATCTTTAAACATGGATAACAATAACCAATTTCACAGAACTGAGCAACCTGGCTCTGATACCAATTGTTACAGAATAGATTATGAAATTGTATCAAGAAACGTAATCAAATGCTTCAGACTTTATTAATTATGAAAAATGAACAAGGAATTACAATGAATTGAAAAGAAACGATTAAACCAAAAGATTAAATCAAACTAGCTTATAAAGACCTAATCCCCAATGTGGACGTTAACAAGTTAGTTAACACTTTCATCTTGGCAGAATTAACCCTCCAGCTTATTAGTCTTGTACTCTTTTAGCCGAAACATTATTATAAAGGAAATAAACTTTCCGGATTGTCACAACTGGCCCCTGGACTTCATATGCAACTCTTATCCAGCGTTGACTATCTTTGACTGGCCAATTTTGACTTTATTTATCAACAACCACTGTAACAACTAATCCAATCGACCACCCAATCTGTGCTATTTGGTATTCAATTTCCTAAAAATGTCGATACCAAACGCAATATACCGCAAACACCTCTAATTCTACATGAAATTCCACACAATGAATACATGAACACACTCCACACAAACAAGTGTGTGTGTGTGTTATTGTAGTCTTTTAGCTTTATTCTTTTTCCTTTTGCGTTACATCAATCATCCTTGATCTATCAATGGCTGTTACCATTGACCTTTTTCAAGCTCTTGGTATGCGTTCATAAATATAGCTCATAATCACATTCTTTTAACACATAATTAAAGACATTTCTGTGAAACATTTTGGTCAACATCAGTGAAAATCTTTACAAAACATATACGCTCTTTTTTTTTTCTCTCATTTTATGGCCCTATTTTCTTATATTTTACGTTGTATCAATGATGAAAGGGATGTCTGCATTTAATCATTACGTGATGTTCACAAACTCATTTAAGTGTGTGTCTATACATGTGTGTTAGTCTGTTAGACCATGAGTGGTGAAAAAAGAGAAAACTAATGCAACCAATAATTGGTGGATGATAGTCTTAAAAAATCATGACATGCATAAATAATAAAAATCTCTTAAGTTTTTCTTTATTATACCCATCACTGAAAATTATCGTGAAAACTATACCAAATAACACATCACTACAAGGAATATTAGGGCCTATAGTCACCGCTAACGATGGTATAGTCTAACGCACATGTATACACACTCGTGGAACATGGCCTTTAACTAGCGGCGACAAAATTCACCAACTAATAATGGTACTTGTTGTAGGACATGGATCACGATTTTATTAAAATTATTAATAAAAGTAATAGAGACACACTCTATATACATTTGAGAAATTGTAGTACACAAACCGTGTATGAAAATTAAAAATAAATACAACAAATGTAAGTAAATTGATTCAAACCTAGTCTTCAACAAGATCATGAATCACGTCTTCTAGCAATCTCATTAAGCCTATCTAAAATGATTCAACCAAGATCTTCAGAAAGTCAAGTCTTCAACAAGGTCTTCTTATAGTCCTCCATGGCTGCAAGAATGAACAAACTAATATTGACGGTTGAGGCTGAGGCACGTGTTCAACACGCTTCCCTTAAAACAGATTTCGCGCCTCTACTAAAGACAACGCGTCTGTCTCCCAGGGTACAACAGCCGAAGCAGTCTGTACTGCCGGAGAAGGCCACGCACCCGAGGTTACACCGGATAAATTGGTGTGTTGAAACATTGAGAGGTGAAGATGATGTTTAGAGAGTACTTCTTTCTTTATTTAGTGAGACAAAGAAATATACAAAGGTTTCTTTGCTTGACATTATTTTGAGTAATACACAAAGTATTTCTCTTGTTCAACTCTTTCTCTTCTTTGTATCTAAGACTTCTCATAACAAAATAAGGTACACAAACCTCATGTTTATATGCAAGAAATATAGACATATGAAGAGACTAAATTAATTCATCAATTATTAAATAATAATTGTCATGATAATTAGAGACATAAAGTCTCTCATTTATCAACATTTAACAAGAGTTTAATCTTCATTAGTGTCATGAAATAAAGGACTCAATTCAAGAGTCTCTTTAATAATTTCACTAAATAGCAATTAAATTCCATTCATCATTCAAAAATTCCAACAATCCCCCACATGAATGGAGATTGATCAAAACACACAAAATTTTCAATGCAACCTCGACAGTTAAGTATTGCAGGATAGGTAGGTATTAACTTTGAACCTTCCTTTGTGAAGCATACTTAATCTCCTAGCGATTTGTAGATGCGATGTCCTTGAACAAACCCCCGTTTGTGTAGATGACAGTACACTTCACACAATACTCTCCTTAGCCGGGCCATCCCCTCACTTTCGTGTCCAATAATGGTCCTGGAACACTTTCCTGGTTCTGCGAGAGCTCTAGGAATTGTGCCCCCAATTCCATTTGAAGCGACCCCACTTCTCTCTAACATAGGTGATTTTTCTCAAATCATTAAAAGCATTATGGTTACCATGATTTACCCACATCATTTACCATATACTATGCTTATCCTCACAATTTGTCACTAAATGTAATAGGAATGGACAAGGACGTATTTAAACACCCTTTTATAGTTTAGGGGGATATATATAACCATATATACTAGCTTACACATATTAGCCATGCCCCCACAGTGACCACCCTTAGGCGTATGAATTAGTTGTCCTATTGAACTTAGATATTGGGATCTCCAATTAACTAAGGTAGGTTTCCTTCACATGCCTTTTTCTATGGGCTTTAGTCTCATTCCACAACTTGATCTCTCATCAACCCTCAGGTTGTTGGATCCATAACATTATCTTTGACTTCGTCAAGTCACTACTGATAATTTTGCAATTGAGATCAGTTGTTTTAACGTGATATTGACTCGCAAGTCGTTCATGACTTATTGTCAACTCGTAAGACTATAACTCATGATCTAAACTTTGATCTAGTTATAACGTCTTCTTTTTAGACTAAAACAAATCTCATTCCAATATGAACACGTGTTCATTATGCATATGGACGGTATGCTCAATCATCAGGTATTAATATCAAACCGATGGGCATCTGAGTCTAATCAATCAGATTAACTCCTTCTCAAGTTGGCATTTGAGTCTAATCAACCAGATTAACTCCTTATGGCTCATTAGAACCATAACCTTTATTTCCAAACTTTTAACTTCATATGATCAAATGTAAGTTATCCCCCACATTTAAGCGTTATTAGATTGAAACAATCCAACACAAGATAAAAGGGAAAGAAATGTCATCTTTTTATATGGATTGAGAGACTCCTCAAACACCATTTATACAAACCTATGGTTGTTTCTTAAATGGATCTCTCCCCCCACATTACTTGCACTTTGATCAAGTTTAAGTAATACTACTCACGATGACTACTAGACACCTTGATTAGATCACAAATATCTACATCGTTGTGCCAATTAAGTCGTTCAAGTATACTTTACACCTCATACTCCACTTGTGCACAAGAGTTTTTAAAGCTAAACAAGGCAACATATCCCTTAGCATGAGATGCCAACACTTTGGTGTGTATGTGTTCTCCTCACTATCCATTAGACTGAAGGAAGGTATATATTTTTAGTGTTTGTTAGACACCAAATTCATTATCATGCCATCTTATAATTTGAATGTTTAAAGTTAATTTAATCTCCACATAGCATCTAAATTAACATGTACTAGTCTAGCATGCTTTAGACTACAATACTCTAGCATGTGAACAGAAGATGCATCATTCTGATTCTTCACAGCCTTAAGAGATATACGCATTATCTCTTACTAACATTCATTCTTATTTTATACATGATCATGAGATTTTTTTTCATATAGTCTCATATGTATGTTACATAAACATGCATTTTCCATTATTCAGTCTAAGAATATAACATTTTTGCCTTTGATCTCAAAGGCTTCACCATTAACTTATAAGTACCTGACTATAAGTTTTATCTCGAGTAACTTTGGTGAACACATTCATCACCCACAAAAGGTATAAATAGTATAAGTGTACAATCACTTTTATGTTGATACGAAATCACTTAGATTCACTCTCAACAAACCAACTTCAAAATTGTGTCTTTAAGTGACATGCCTTGTCGTTTTCTTTTAAAGCTAAAACCTTTACATACCTCAACAAACCCATTTTAAGGTTAAAACCTTTACATACTTCCAACAACTTGAAAGTGGTAGACATATCAACATGTCCTCCATTTCCAATCGTAAATCTTTTGGAACAGATCTTGCCTGATTCATTAAAGATTGATATTAACATATATTTCTTCCATATGTTAAATTTCACACTTGTGAATTTCCACGATAACTTCTAATGAAGTATGTCGACATGTAACATTCTTGTGTATTTCATCTCAATACACTCATCACTTTCTTTCATGATTCTCTCATGATGTGGTTAGACATTTGATGTCTCGTCTCCAACTTTTAGTCAATGCCACAACTCTTAAGTTGTTTATGTCCAATTCTTTCCATATACTATCCGTTTATAACAATGTTCTTTAACATTGTATATTTGACGTTATAGTTATTAAAAAAATAATAACATTTCATACGTCACAAACCTTAATGATTTATTTCTTTGTAAATAAAAATTGCATGTGTTATCCGAAGATATTGAACACAAAACAATAAATAATATACATTCGAAACTAAATCATAAAGTGCAAAACACTTTTAAAATTTTAAGCGGATAAGTAGACATATCTACACATCAAATCTCATAGTGTTATTATCTTCAACACTTTTATTAGCCGATCAAAGTCATCACAACAATATCGTCTTGCAACATGTCTTGAGAACTTTATGCACTTATAAGTACAAGTTCCTCATTTGATCGTGAAATTCTAATGTTGGACAGTCACAAATCTGTTCAAAACAACACCAAGTCGTTAAAAGGACTACAATTAAGTAGTGAAGCTTGAACAATTAATCTTGTTCACAACAACACCAAGTTGTTTTCCACCATATAGTGTCAACACTACTTTGGTTCAACATATGCTACATTTAGAAAAAGTAACACACCATTTGAATTATCAAAACTATGCAAAACTTTGTTTTAAAAATCATTCTAAAACATTCCTTTAGTGTTGCAATATTAATACGGGTTTATGAAACCGTATATCGAAACCCAAAATAGCAAACTATTTTATATGGTTTCAGTTTAATACACATCTACCATAATGGTTTCTAACACACATGTTAAAAAACAAACCATGCTATAATGTGCACGTTATAAAATTGGGCGTTTACATAAAACGTTATCCAATGATATAATCCATAAAAGAATCCATTTCTAATGAACATACTAGAAAAATAAAATGTTTACATAAAACATTTTTTTTTTCATTGTGGTTTACAAAATAAACCCGTTCTAACAAACATGTTCTTAAATGATTCTAATGCGCACGTTAGAGACATTTTTTTTTTACATGAAATATTTCCAAGTATTCCATTTCATAAAATATATCGTATTTAAGCTCACATCAACGATAAAAGTTTCCTAACACACATGTTAGAAAACTAAAACGAGTTCTAATGCGCACATTTAGAAGTATTAAAACTTCTATACGAAATATTTTAAACACACATGGTTCATAATATTAAACCACTTCTAACACACAAGTTAGAAAAAAAAAAACTATTATCGTCTCTTTTTTTTTTTATTTTATATCGGCGGTTTTTATGAACCATTTCTAACACGCATGTTAGAAGACAAATGATTACAAAAATCATTTTAAACCTTTTTTTAACCCAATCGATAGCAATAAACGGTTACAAAAATCGTTATAAAACTTATCAATAAATCAGTTCTAACATGCTCGTTAGAATTAAACGATTACACAATCGTTATGAACTTGACAATTTATATACAATAAACAAATTCTAACACCATCGTTAGAAGTAAATGATTACAAAAATCATTGTCATGCTTATTGATTTATATATAAAAACAGTTTCCAACACACTTGTTAGACATTATCGATTACAAAAATCGTTATAACACTTATCGGTTTGCATAAAACAAACCGGTTCTAACATGCTCGTTAGAAATAAATGATTACCAAAATCATTATAAGGCTTTTTAGTTTATCAAAATAAACTATTTCCAACACCCATTATAAGAAACGAGACGCCTAGACAAACTTCTCAAATCAATATATTTTTTTTTAATATAATCATTTCTAACACACGTGTTAGAAAATGAAACGTTTACAAAAAACGTATTGTTTATAAAATAAACCAAGTCCTACGCGAACGTTGTGGAATTTAACGTTTACAAAAAAAACGTATGGTTTACACCAATAAACCAAGTCTAACACACATGTTAGAAAAAATCATGATTAAGATCGTTTTAAAACCAAATGGTTGAATCAATAAACCAATTGTTTTGTATCACGGTGTAGGATTTAATATTATACCAAATTTTTTATAAATCCAAACCCAACAAGTTGTACTACATACATATTTCCCAAAGAAAATATTTACAAGATTATACAAAATCTCTAAAAACATTTTTTTAACCATTTCGTGAACCCAAAATCCTTATGAATAAGGTTTTAAGATTGTAGCAACAATCTCACGAAATCTGTTTTAAGATTGTAGGACATGGATCACGATTTTATTAAAATTATTAATAAAAGTAATAGAGACACACTCTATATACATTTGAGAAATTGTAGTACACAAACCGTGTATGAAAATTAAAAATAAATACAACAAATGTAAGTAAATTGATTCAAACCTAGTCTTCAACAAGATCATGAATCACGTCTTCTAGCAATCTCATTAAGCCTATCTAAAATGATTCAACCAAGATCTTCAGAAAGTCAAGTCTTCAACAAGGTCTTCTTATAGTCCTCCATGGCTGCAAGAATGAACAAACTAGAAATTGACGGTTGAGGCTGAGGCACGTGTTCAACACGCTTCCCTTAAAACAGATTTCGCGCCTCTACTAAAGACAACGCGTCTGTCTCCCAGGGTACAACAGCCGAAGCAGTCTGTACTGCCGGAGAAGGCCACGCACCCGAGGTTACACCGGATAAATTGGTGTGTTGAAACATTGAGAGGTGAAGATGATGTTTAGAGAGTACTTCTTTCTTTATTTAGTGAGACAAAGAAATATACAAAGGTTTCTTTGCTTGACATTATTTTGAGTAATACACAAAGTATTTCTCTTGTTCAACTCTTTCTCTTCTTTGTATCTAAGACTTCTCATAACAAAATAAGGTACACAAACCTCATGTTTATATGCAAGAAATATAGACATATGAAGAGACTAAATTAATTCATCAATTATTAAATAATAATTGTCATGATAATTAGAGACATAAAGTCTCTCATTTATCAACATTTAACAAGAGTTTAATCTTCATTAGTGTCATGAAATAAAGGACTCAATTCAAGAGTCTCTTTAATAATTTCACTAAATAGCAATTAAATTCCATTCATCATTCAAAAATTCCAACACTTGTCGCCGTTAAAGCCCTTATTTCTTATAGTATAATAATTATTATCACAACCGGAGTAGGAGGTCGGACACTTAAAAAACAGCGTAGACGTCACTAGCTGGAGCTAAAGATTTTAAACGTAACAAAAGTGACGTGATTGGAGAGACAATTTTTGTAATTTATTGGAGATGGACGCAGGACCGAATTTATTAAAAAGTAGAAATATTATCTAAAATAGTTATTAGCTAGAAAAAAGATATATAAAAAGCAAAAGGAAAAGGACAATCAACACAAAACTAACGGAGTTGATCATTTGTCAAGAGAGATATCATAACCAACTCACATGACTTTTATCCTTATATCTTCTTCATGCGTTGAATATTGATGTCGTCTCGAGTGGAACTTTAATGAAATGACCTTTACATTATTCTTAATTTTCGTTGTCCCATTGCTTTTAGATGTGTCACACGAGGGTTTATATAATTCTGGAAATTATTCACTTACATTATAAGATGACTAACTAGGTTTTATTTGGCATAGAACGTCTCGATCTGTTCCAAACAAACAATTTATAAATAACGTATTAGGTTTTCTGGAGGAAGAAATTTCTAAACAAATATACATTATATGCAAGATGTGGAGAGTTCAAATGAAAATAAAAAGTTTTGTAAGAATAAAAATAACAAATTTAAACCAATAGAAATCTTTCATATAATAATTATATTTAATGTTAAATAAATGATTAATTTTTTGTAACCCCTAAACTAATTAAATTAATGAAACTTATAATTCAATTTCAAAATATATTCTTTCATATCAATCCTAATTTACAGTGAAAGACAATTACGATATGTGTAGGACAAATGTATGTTGAATTTCTATATGTGTACTGTGTAGGATTAACTTAGTATAATCTCGATATGTGTAGGATAAACATGTGATAATTTCAATGTATGTAGGATGAATTTTGATATGCGTAGGAAAAATTTGATAATGTGTAGAACAAAATGTCAATAACTAATTAATTAAAGAGATAATAATTAATCTAATAAGAGTTAAAGTATTTAATGTTTAATTTTTTCTTTTTGATCTCACATTAGACCATGTGTAGTGGGGGTGAAATTTGAAGCCACTCACTTAGGCATTTTTTGACAAGTGTTAGATGGGTCTAGGGGTGTGCAAAAGAACCACAAGAACTGTCAACCCGAACCGGAACCACAATAGACCCGAACATTTTACCTTAAAAGGGTCGGTTAGTCACTACTAGAAAATAGGCCTTTCTTGACACTTTTTTTATGACATGCCACATTTTATGACATGCAAAAGTGCATGTCATAAAAAAAATGTCATCTTTGGAAAAAAGAGATAATTTCTTGACGTTTTTTTACGCGTGTCAATAATTTACCGTCATAAAATAAAAAAACATGACAGTTTTGAAATCGCGTGTCATGATTTTTGTCACCCAAAATCTCAAAAGTTTTCAATCCCGCACGTTTTTCCATAAACCTTCCCCTCTCTCTCAAATTAATACAACCGGCCCTCACCTAACCTTTCCCTTCTCTCTCTCTCAAATTAATCAAACGCTGTAGATCATCCCTTCTCTGCTCGTTGATTTCATCCCTTCCAGCAGAACAGGTTAGGTTACATTCTCCGCTCGTTGATTTCATCCCTAACCTGTAGAAAGCTTTCTGAATGTAACCCTAACCTAATACTTGTGCTGCAGCAACGAATCGTCAGATAATGTAGGAGCCGCGGCCACCGCCGTAAAACCCGACCTGCCGGTATATTACCTTGTTTCAGCGCCTTAACAGATCACAGTTGAAGTTTCTGTAATAGTTCTCACTTTATTCATGTATTTTTTTTTATTAGAATTTGCTGATATTTATTATTCGATATATGCATTATACAGAGATCTAAGTTTTAATGGTTTGGTTGGGGATATGCCAGATCTAAGTGGACTAAGCGATCTATACACTGTGTAAGAAATATATGCTTTACTTTTTCACTTGTGTATGCCATTTGCTTTAATTAAACATCTAAGTTACTGAGTTTTTTTTTTATCATCAGTTTAGGTGAAATACTTTGTTGGCCAGCTGTCCTCCTGTGGAAATTTAAGGTATGGTTATTTCTCCGAGTCTATTTTTCAGATTACACGCTATCAAACAGATTATTGACGCTTCACATAATGATGCCCTTGAATTTTGTTAGCCTTTTTATTCATGGTATTTGATTTGATTAATAATTTGAATATGTTCTTTTGGTTGTTATTTCTCTCAGACGAGACAACTTTAGGCAGAGTTTCGCGTTGGGTACAGAGAAGACGGTAGTCTCTTTAACATTATTACATGTTTACACACATGATTAAATGATTTGGTAAGTTTCGCAATTGTTTTGTCAGGTTTCTGCATGTGGGAAATTAGAGGCCGGTGCTCTTCGTAATGGAAGCAAGGTACATTCACTAATTATTTTTCTATTTAAGCTTCCATGATGTTGTTTTACTCTTCTATTATTTCTATTATTGTAATAGTGTTTGCTCTTGTAACATTAGGATTGCCTTTTGTAGTTCTGGTTATCTACTTATTTCTTATCTTATCTTGTGAAATTACGCTCAGCACCAACACGTTCAATAACACTGCAGAAATTTGATCCTAAGAAAACAAGAAACTGCTTTCTAATTTTAACACAACAAATGACAGTAATTTTTTTCTTATTTTTTTAATGTGTAGTGTCCATGCCAGCCGGGAAGCACAGAATGTGGATTTTACGTCATGAAATTCATGAAAGAGATAGTGTAAGGAAGAGTCGAAATATTGGGCAATGTAAGTTATGGCAAAATAAACGTAGCGATGTGTTATGATTTATGTAAAATAATTAGCCGGCCTCGATTAATGTATTAATTTTATTGTTGTCTCACGTCAGGGGAGGAGCGGATCATTACGGGGATGAAGACATGGATGCCGTTCGCGAAGAATGGTCAGGCTACGCCGCAACATTTATTTTCAAATGATCCAAACTTTTTTGTTTGAAGGCAATGTGATGTTGATACAATATTTTTGTAAACGTTAAACGTCTCGGATTATATAATGAAATGATGTTTTTGTTATTAGTTTGCTAATTATTTTGCATATAATAAAATAGCTATAAATCCAAGAGGGTAAATATGTAATTTTACAGGATTTTTTTAAATTAATAAATTTATGACACGCAAAAGAACGTCATAAAATTCTGTCATAAAATTATGTCATAATATGTGTTGAAAAAATGTCAACAAAAACTGTCATAAAAAGTGTCATTAAAAAGTGTCATAACGTATGTCACTAAATGCTGTCATAAATGTGTGTCATAAACAGATGACACGCAAAAATATGTCATATTAAATTTATGACACCGCCATCCTTGACGTTTTTTTTCTTGTCATCAGACCCCTTTCTTGACACGCATTGCGTGTCAAGAAAGGCCTTTTTTCTAGTAGTGAGTGGGTCTCAGAATACTCAACAAAAAGGTTCTGGGTCAGTTCTGGGTCAGTTCCGCTTCTTAAATTTATTAGTTTTCTTATATTCAGAACAACAGACCACTCCTCCTGCCCTTAACTCTTCCCCACGCCTCCACCCTCCCTCCTCCACCCTCTCTTCCGGTCATCTCCAGCCGCGGCCGCCGCAGTTACTTCAACTTCAACTTCCACCTCCACCTCCACCTCCACCCTACACTCCTCCACCCTCTCTTGTTGTGATCTGGTGTGTCTTGTTGTGATTTGTTGTTTGATTTGTTGTCTTTTGCTTATATGATTAAAGCCTAAGGGGATATTTGTTTTTTTCTCCAGAAGCACTTCTAACCTCTTTTGTCTGCGCCGCGCAGACGCGCGCAGACGTTTGGATGTAGCAGACTGTTTGTTTTTTAGAAGACATCCTCCTAAAAAATGTCTGCCCGCCCTCTTCTTGGGGCAGACATGGTTCAACCTCTTCTTGGCCTCTCTAACCTGTTCTCAGTTATTATCCTTCTCCTCCCCAAGCAGATCATTATCAGATCATCTCAACCAATATCCTTCTCCTCCCCAAGCAGCCCTCCTCCCTCATCCTCCTTCCCTCACCGGCGACCTTCCCTCCTCCTCCTCCTTCCCCGCGTGGTCCTCCTCCCTTTCCTACTTCCCCATCCCGTCGCCCTTCTCCCCCATCAGGCCCTCCTCCCTTTCCTCCTTCCCCACCAGCGTGACCCTCCTCCCCTTGCCCGTCGCCCTCCCGCCTCATCCCCTGACTGTCGTCGCTTCCCCATTCCGCCTCCTCCCCTCCACCACCGCTGCCAATTAGGTGTTGATGAGTTGTTACATGAATATAATAAAAAATGATTTCATATTAATGAATATAATTCATCCAGAATCAAATGATTTGAAGCAATAATAATAGTGTTTGTTTTAGAGAGAGACAAAAGTAGAAGAAGAGAGGTAGGTATGGTGTTGATGTGTGTGTTTAGAGAGAGAGAAGGAGCGAGGAAGAACCGATGGTTTTTATTTTGAAACAAGTGAAACAATAATATAATAATAGTACATAAATGACTTCATTTCATATATACAGATTTCAACCAATACGTAGTAAAATTTTGTGAATATTATTATTTGTTAATTTGTTTATGATTACGTGGATATTTGTGATGGATTATGGTTATGGTTTCGGGTTACGGTGCAGACGTTAAAAAACAAACAGTCATTCTCTTTCAGACTGCAGACCTTTGGTCCACCTCTTCTCCTGCAGATGTCTGCAGATATGGTCCGCAGGCTGCAGACCTTTTGCCTCAGAAAAAACAAACAGTACCTAAGAAACCTTCTTAAAAACCTAAATCACTAGACAAAAAAAGGGTTATGTGTTGTTGTACATGGAATTCAAGAACTAGAGGAAGATTAAAGAAAAACTAGCAGTTACCCATGAAACCAATCACAATCTTAAACTTAGTTTTTGAAAAATTAATCCATTGTTCCATTTCTTTTTATGCTATGAATTTGAAGATTGGTTTGATTAATGTTATTTATCTGAATTGGTGTGATTAATGATGTTATGCTATTTATTTTTTTCTTCACACAAAATGTGTAGGCTCAACTCGAATAAATGGGTCCAGCAGAACCATATGGGTCTAGGACCCGAACCCTTACATTACTAATAAGTCCGGGTAAGTTTCTTATATTCCCCCCTTTTATGGTTTCGGGTCGGGTCCAAGTGGGTCAGAACCTTTGCACACCCCTAAATGGGTCCCACTAGAGGCTTGAAATACAAAAAGGGTGTAGTGGTGTTGTGTGCTGTGAGTATGTGTATATCTGTCACACCACGACAAAGGCGGAAACACGTGGCGCGACGGTTCAAAAGCATAAAGTCAAGGTTATGGCTAAACACAAGTAATTTAAGAAAATGGGTCATTTATTATGACGTCGAATCAGTTTTAAACATTACACAAAAGATAATTGTTTTTAAATTAAACTTAGAGGTTTCTCAAATATATCCCAAATGCCTTGGGAAATAAAGGTGAAACCCCACAAAAGCCTGACGTCGCATGGAGATTCCCCGACCCTGCCTGCTTGATCTTTCATCTTCTAATTACCTGAAAGATATGTTTAAAAAGTTTCGTCAATATAAATATATTGGTGAGTTCACAGGTTTTCAGTTTCTAAAACTTTAATACTTGGGAATACCATGTTATGACAATATATAGGAGTTGCAAATTCCTATAAATCTACTTGAGACTATAATCAAACCAAGACATGTAATAATTGTGCCCCGCTCCAAGTCGTTACTCGGTATCCCACGACTTAAGTTCAGAATATTTGCACCCCAGGCATAACCTAATGCATAATCGACGCTATCGATTAGGGGTGGGCCTTGTCAGGCACCAATAGTACTATTCGAATATTCCTCCGGTTTCAATTCCCTGAACAAATGATTATAGAGGCGAGGACTCAACCCCGAGTGGCGGTCACACCTCAAGTAATAAATCCGTCAAACACTATCCCTAACATATCTTTCCCCCGGAAAACGTAAAAATAGTTTAAAATGGGGCCGTGAAACTCACCTGTAACTGCGTCTGGCTCAATAAGGTGAATAGCAAAGGGTGGTCCTGCACCTACAACGTCCTAAACGTATAAGTCACTATTCCTATAGTGCGTGTGCCTTGGCAAGTTGTACACCCAACTCCCGACCACAAGTTGTTCCAAATCCCGTTTAATTATGCGTGTATCCTAGGTGTTGTTGGCGTTGCATTACCCTTTGTGTTACAAGTTATATATTACTCTTGTTAATATTTCCATAACTTGTATCTTATTATCATCGACTCGACTTCACTTAACATATAATTATTTTCCCATTTAAATAATTATACTTAAGATCGCATCGTTCGATATAATATGTATTTCAATCCTCGACCCGACTCACTTTGCCACACATTTGTTTTCCCATTTAAACAAATATGCTAAGATTTTGTCGTTCGATCGTATATTCTTAACGTCCGATTCAACTCACCACACCGTATATTTATTTTCCCATTCAAATAAATATACTAGGATTTCGTTGGTACGACATACACATATATATATATCCTTGTCTTCTCGTCGCGGCTTTCCTTCCCGCACATCTACTTTCCCATTAAGTAGATACACTAGAATTTTGCCGAGACGAGCGTACAAATATATATAAATGTGTAATTTTTCTTGTTAAGTATATACGTTTGTTTTAACGTCTTATTCGTTTGTGTCATGTGTTTCTCCCACGAATTAATTCTCCAACACTTAGGAAAGTGTTTATTTATTTTCACCCAAAGTATATATATATATTTTACCTCTTAAAATATATATTTTTCTTATCTTGCCGCAATGGCATTTTTCTCATATTTTGTCCGGTTATGGTTCGTTAACGCGTTTTAGTTCGATATCTTAACTTGATTAGTTAATTTTTCCAAGTTTTTCCCAACATGTATTTTATAGAAATATTTTCCATATTTCTTCCTATTTTCACATGTTACTTGGATGGTTAAAATACTTATGTATTTTTAACCCAACTTGTCAACTTAACTACAAAAATGTTTCCAACACTTTTATATTCCCATTTATATAAAAGTGTTCATTTTTGTATAAGTTTCCCAAGTTTGTTTAATATTTTTATAAAACCTCTATTTTATAAAAATCCTTACGTTAAAACCCTTTGTATTTTATAACTTTCAAAAATACACTTTTGTACAAAATACCCAAGTATTTCTACTAGTATTTACAAAAATCATCCTTAGACTTTAATACTTACATTTTTGACACCAAACTTTCCATACTTGTATTTTTGGACTAATAGTTTCTAAAATGTTCATTTTAGTCCCTTAACTTCCAAAGTTACAACTTTAGTCCCTTAACTTACAAAAGTTGCATTTTTCTATTCTAACTTTCAAAGTTGGCATTTCTCACTCAAAATAGTTAACTTTGAAGAATCAACTTTTTATTGGTAAGTTATTTTTATATCAAAACACTTATGTTAGTCTTATA